>JBCEWB010280558.1:9530-22711 GCA_039654565.1 Peronia peronii
CCCCCCCCCCCCCCCCCCCCCCCCCCCCCCCCCCCCCCCCCCCCCAAACAAAAAACAACTCCTGTCACACGGGAGAACTAACTTGTCATTACTGGAAAAGATGTATTACAGGATCGATGGATCAGCAGACCAGAAAATTTTATCTGGGAGAACTGAGTGCTGTTTAAAATAATTACGATATTTTACTCTTCTAGACTTAAAGTACGAACGCTGACATTTACTTCCTATGTCCATACAAACACACATCCAAACGCACATCCATTGGTAATAAATATAGGATTGATATCCTTGTCGTGTCATCATAGAGATTCATAACTGGAGCGGTAAAGATTCAATTAAATTGCCATGTCAGGCTATGCCCAAAATGAAGACCGTTTTTTGTCTCTAGATTTGTGGGTCTGTCTCTCATCCTGCCGAGAGACGACAGGAAAAACATCTTTCCTTCCTAATCTGTACTGACGCAAAATTAATATCTTTAATACCCTTGAAGGGAAATGCATCTTCCTTTTTTTCTTCCAGTCCAATCCGCTCCGGAGATTATTAATTTGTGCATTCATTAAATAGCCGGCAGATTTTCTGGGATGAGCTTCTTCAAAATCTAGCTTAGTTTTGACATGGGGAAAAATTATGATGCTGGGCGTATTTTTTTTTTTTTAAACCTGTCAACAGTTATTAGCATTTGGCTAAAAGACGGTGCAGAGTTTATTATGAAAATTGTGTAAAAAGGAAATAATAATATTTTTTTAGAAAGGGTGTTAGCAAACAGATCTTAAAGCCGTTCATACGTGTGATGGAATCCGGCATTTCTTTGGCTTATTCCGTAAAAAATATTTAGAGCCTACATGAATCCAGACAAAGTAAAGATAGTGTACATAATCACCTATTTTAACGACACGATGCTGATGAATCCAACGAACACATTGTTGTAAAAATATTTTATCACAACGGAGAAAAGCCATGGGTAGAATCAAATTCAAATTAATTTTGTCTAAAGGCCACTGGCTTCAGTTTTTCCTGAGCATATTTGGAACAGCAATAAAAAAAAAACTTTTTTTTTTTGGTACATAATTATTTGCATTGATCTCAGTGCACTAACTTAAATTCCTACCAAATGCCCTAACTGCTGTTTCTTTTTTCTCTGTTTTGATCTCTCCCTAGAATCCTTGCTTATATCCTATTTGAGAAAATATTTCTTTATGCATTCTGACGTCGACGTCTACTTTTGTATCCAACAACTGAAAAAAAAAAAAAAAAATATTTGTATGCGTATGTCTAATTATCTTTTTTTCCCATAGGATGAGATTAGATAATGTTCTATTGTCCGCAGGCGCACATTTTTTTCTTCAAATCTATCAAGATGTATGCAGTAGGCATATCAATCCTGAACAACAAAGCATAAACCGCGACAGCAGAAAAAAACACATCATATCAAAATGTATCACACGTTTCAATTCCAAGGGACAGATACTACTATTCATCTTGTAAACATTATTTTGGTTTAAACAACATGTGTATGTTATCCTGTACCTGATTTATTTGTTGCGTTTCCGTAGATCGTTTTCTACTTTGTGATAATAATAAAACAGCATCGCTACATCCACCACTCATTTCCCGGACACTGTGTTGTCTCCACTGTGTTGGTGAGTCTGGGTCTCAAAACCAGAATTAGCCTCTCAAAAGGAATTTAGTTGGCAATCACACGGTACAAAAAACAACAGACTCGATTACTCAACATACGATTTACATTTTCTTGACATAACTGTCAGAATGAATTTCTTTTCTCATTTCATTTTCTGAAAATGTAGTGATCGGACCCAACTTTCTCTTTCCGTTCAATCGCTGCCACACTTATAGGAATTTTTAGAAACGTATGAAATCTGCATACATATTTATGTATGCTGTCCGACTATCATCTCATCAACGGGACATACATTCTTATTCGCCTCACAAGCTTTCGTTTTATCCGCTTATACTCCCGAGCTGTCCTCAGCGTAACACCCATTCTTTCAGCGTGCTGAGAATTCTCAATCTCTGGCCCTAATCCACGCGTCTGTCCAGAGCTCCGATTTATAACCTTCCCTCCGGTTTTCTCCCAATAAATCGCACGATCACAGCCAGATCCGCAAAGGTTAGTCACCCATTTCAGTCACTGTCGCTTTTAGAGTTCTGTATTTACAAACATACATCTCCTGCGAATCAACGTACCCGGAGCCTCTTTTGTAAACATAAATTGCACTTATTTCGTCTCAAATCCAGAGTGCCCTCCTTTTTTTTTTCCTTCGGGTGACAGCTTTCAGGCCAGCATTAGTGAATGGGTGTGAAATCATAAATTTGCACCGCGGAATGTGAGTACAACTTTACTAACAGACAAGCTTAAAAAAAAAAATAAACAAACAGAAAGAAGAAAAAAAGAAAGAAGAAGATTGCATTGCTTGCGTGGCATAGGGTACTGTTGGTATCGATTTTTATCTCTTTTTTTTTCTTTGTTTATATATTTTTACTCATTTTCCTGGCTTTTGTGGGTGTTTTGTCATGGAAACCCCAATATAATGTTCTTTTGTCCCGGCTCACCACAATATTATGCTCCCCACTGTCTCCCAGTCATAAATTTCACATTCTAGAAATACGAATCTTTTCCACTTAATTCTCATGAGGTGCTCTTATTTTTAACAGGATTTTATGATAACCCCCCCCCCCCCCCCAACCATCCCTTTCTTTCATTCTCTCTATCCACCGATTCATCCAGCCATCCATTCCATTCCTCTGTTCAGTAATTTTCCATTCAGCCCCCGAGATCCTCTTCTATCCATCTATCCTCGCACTCATCCGGGCATTCGAGTAGATTTTAGTAATATCGTACAAGGCATGAGATTTTTGTTGTTGTTGTCTTCAGTCTTTGGGGCCGGTCTGTCTTAAAATGGGCCTCAGTGTTGGAACGCTGGCGTGATATCAAATGCCTTTTGAAACACTAAAAGGGCCGTTAGCTCTGGACTGTGTGTCTCATTATTTAGGACAATGATGATATGAAAAAAAAATCTAATGATTATTAAGCATTTAGTTATTAGCACTGAATTATGTCTCTCATTATTTAGGATACTGATGATTAAAAAAAAATAATCAAATAATTATTAAGCACTTAGTTTGGTGAACTCCATTGCTTTCTTTCATGTCTAAATCCATTTACTTGTCCAGTGCTCAAAGATCTAACTCAATTAGTGTCAGCAGATTCCATTTAGAGGCAAGGGAAGAATGTTGAAGTTTGTGCAGTTTTTTGGTAAGTGATAGATCAAGCTAGAATGCAATATATGACGACCCTCTTAGAACCATGATTAATTATTGAAACTTATATAACTTAAAATCTCTAGAGTTACAAGAATACAAAATTGGCCTACTGCAAAAGTAGAACAAAAGGAAGAAGCAAAAACGTTTGAAATTTCGGAGAAATGAGAGCTTTGCTGAACTCTTACATAAACATATACAACTTCTTTCAGCAAAATATAAGAATCCACTTTTGGAACTGCTCAATCTTTTGACACTTTTATTAGTTTTAAGGCTAAACAGATCAGACGTCACATGCTGAACAAATAGAACAAAACAAAGCAGCAAGAGCTTCGACCATTTTGAGAAATGAGGTCTTTGTGCGACTCTGACCTCAGTCCGGGACTTACAAAGCTTATCTCAAGATAATATAATAGCCAACTAATACAACAGATCGATTCATTAACACTTGCAAGGGTAAACAAAAGCCTACTTGGCATGCTGGAAAAGTAGGACAAAAAGAGGCAGCAATAACTTTTGAAAACTCAGAGAAATGAGGACTTTGCTGGACTCTGGCCTCAGTCTGGATATCAGGTAACTGCAATCGGTAATAGCTTACGTGCTGAGTGAAGATCTCAACTCCCAAAGGCAATGTCAGGGCCGTTCTCAGTTTACAGCACGTTCCTCAGTATTGATCCCGCCTTCTGTTCAAATATTTTGGTCACGAGCAAAGTTGGAAGAAGGAGCCCATAACGAGCCAAGTCTCAAAACCCATGCTTGGAACTCTCGTTGAGTTGAGGAGTCCAGTTTAGGCGCTGTCCTCCCTCCCAAAAAAATAGTGATTACTTTTTCAGTGGTCAGAAAATCAAATATCGTTAGAGGATGTTTGTGATCTTTTACAGTGGACGTATACCTCAAATTTCTAGTGTTTTTTTTTTTCTACTATTTTCTCTTTCCGTTATGTTGGGCATTTTAAGTGAAATTTTGTTCATGTCCTCTTTTGTGGCGGCGGCTGCTGCTGTTGTTGTTTTTTCTCTGTATTTCTTAAAGTGCGTCTCACATGCCCACGTCCAGCTGATCAGTGTCACTAAAACTGAAAAGTTAGAGTATTAGCATAGGATTGACCTAAACGTGCACTGGACTGTCCTCTCTTGTTAAGCATCCATATTTCAAACTGAGCACATTCACAAACAGAAGAGTCAATCCCGAAAAACAGGAACTGAACTCTCAATAAACGAGGTACATGTCTCATACTCAACGACTAAAAGTGTTTGCATAATTGTCGGCCGATATTTTAAAATAATAATTCATATGAACATCGTTTTAGCCATCTTTTTCTTTGTATTTCCGTGGTTATCCTTGTGTATTAAGCATTTTACGCCGTCATCATAGACGTATTATTTTTAATATATTATATATACAAGGAAAATAACAGAATCAGTAACATCAAAAGCAACAATACGTTCAAAGACAAATGTCAGACGGGCTGAGACTAAAAATATCTTTTCATTTTTTTTTTAAATTCCCCAAATAGGCACTCCATCTTTGCAGATTTTTTTTTCTATGCAGAAATTTTCATTGAGAAGAAAATTGGCTTAATATCTGCAAGATTCAGAAGCTGTTGCTTAAGTTTCAATGAACTTCGATATGCAAATTAACAGATAATATTTTCCTCATCAGTTTGAAGGACAGACATCTCGATGTTCAACAAAGCCTAGGACTGTTTATGGTATATAACGCGTAATAAGTCAGATAATCATTAATTCTCCACTCGAACAGCGACTATGGTTGTAGACATGCTGTAAAAGTAACTTTACCATATCGAATACTTCGTATTCCAAAATTGTAGTGTAAGCCTTATAATGCGCAAATATCACTGAAAGGACTCCCGATAAAATTCAGCTGGCAATTTATGATGTTTGTTCACTCTTTACAAACACGATGTAGATGATGCAAACACTTGCTGACCAGAGTATCCCTGACGCCACGACATCCATCTTCTAATCATTCTCCACTTCTTGAGGAACTTTCAGGATTTTATAGGCCTTCGAACTCAGCGATAGTGTGGAGGCTACGAGTAATTAAAGTCATAAATCACCTATTGTATTGTGATTTCTCCCGAATCGCTGACTAATCCTAGATCCCGCTCCTCTACCGTACGTCCAAAGCCACCCGATTCCACCGTTTCTCCATTATGATTCTCCTCCCACATCCAACTCCCCCCCCCCCCCCCGTTCCGTCTCTCATTCCCATCCCAAGAACAACGGTATTTCCTCCTGTTCCTGTGACTCGTCCTAGATCCTCTCCCATACGTCCAAAGCCACATAACTCAATCACTTCTCTCCCTCTTCCTATTCTCATCTTTTAAACCAGGTATTTTTATTCATGCTTACAAAAAAAGTATATTCTTCCTGTCTCACTGACGTGTCCTAAACCCCACTCCTTTCCATTTCCAACCCTTAAACCTTAAAGTCACACATCTTTTAGTTTCCTTAGCCCTCTAATCTCTCCCCCCTCACATTCATACTCATCCCCCCTTCTCCCTTCCTTTCCATGTTCTCATTTTTCAATCTTTGACCCCGGCATTTGTAATCCTTTTCAGAATAATTCATCCCGCCCACCTCGATACTTGACCATTGCTGGATTCTCCTCGTCAGCCCCTGAAGTCACACAACACTGTGCACAATCTGTCCTTCTTCTCCTCCTCCCTCTCGCCCTTCCTCCTCCCCCGACCTTCCTTCTCCCTTCCTTACTCCCATTCTCATTTCTGGCCTAGTATTACTACTTATTCTCAGAAGATATTCCATCCGTACGCATCTCCATGACTACTCCTTTCCCAGCCCTCCCTCACCTCCAAGGCCACACAACTTAACCTCTTACCTCCTCCCCCCCCCCTCCCCACTCCCCCCCCCCCTTAATCCCCCTCTTTCCCCTCCGTTTTCACCTCATTCCCGAAAAAAAGTGACGTAGCAAAGAATTAACTGGTCGTCACCATTTTCTCAATAAAACGTTACGACTGGCCACAGCGAGGACGTATCAGAATCTAATCCGACTGTCCAGACAGAATGATGAGTTCTCTTAGTCTCCTCGGTTTCGATGGTTCTCAAATTCCGCTGTATCAGTGATGTGATATGACAATAACATCATGTTCTGTTAGATCAGCCTATCTGTTTCAATGTTTTCAAATTCTCTTGTATCAGTAACATCTCTGAGACATGACAATAACATAATGTTTTGTAACACTGGTCTCCCTACTGCGGTGGTCTCAGACAGCATTGTATCTGTAATTCCTTTGACATATTAAAAAAACAAGATAATGTTTGGTTAAAGTGGATATGTTTCTCTATTCATCTGCATCTGTGATAACTTTGAAAAATAAAAACAACGTTGTGTACTGCTAGATTAGACCCAGTCTCTTCGCTTTGACGGATTACAATTTTTTCAACATCACAATAGATAAGATAAATTTTATTGATTTGTTCTCAAAAGACAATTCCATTCACAGTTGATAAGGTACACTATATATATACAATATATATCAGATACATAGCAAATTCAAGGAACATTGCCTCAGCTTGATAAGCGAACCGCTGATGGCAGAAATGAATTTCCGTAACGCTCGTGATTAGTTCTTATATTCAAAAAAAAAAGACATGTTTTTTTCAGAATATTTCATTTGATTCTAAAGTGATTAGTGACGTCTTTGGGATATGAAAACATTAGTGTGAGTGAAACTTCTCTTATAGCATGGTGTAGATAACGTTGATCATCAGAATAAATTGATCAAATGTATACCTTATTTCTTTTCATTGAAATTCTCTCCTCAAAGTACTTGACATGAAAGGCAGACACCAACACTGTGGAAAGAGCTTAACTGGCTTGATGAATTAGATCTATGTCCCTCTAAATTTTCTCCTAAGGCAGTGAAAGAGAGAAAGAGAGAGAGACAGAGAAATATTAAGGAGATAAAGAGCGGAAGAAGACAAAGAGAGAAAGAGAAGTAAGGAAAAAGAATAAAAATGATAATGGTAATTTCGAATTAGAATTTCTGCTATTTTAACACCATTATGTGTGTTGTAATCTCACTCCTGTCCCAGCAATTCCCAGTCCACATTCAATAATTAATAATATGTCTAATGGATAAGAACTAGTGGGCTGTTGGAGTTTCCTTTTCCACTACGATTTCCATTGCGCCAGTATTTAAAACGACTAGGAATTCTATATTTATGTACGGTTTATTCATGCCTAACGTTTGCGCCCAGTATCACACAAAGTTGCTGAAGACATTATTTAGGGAGAAGATTTTGGACGACAACATAACGTCACTGCTTAAATGAAAAAAATATGACCGAAATCCTGACTGAAACGAGGTATCGAAATATGTGGACGGAAATGATTGCCAGCGTTACGAAACAGAGCACCAGCAGATGATGATGACCATATAAAGAGTATGTAATCCTTAGACAATGTACACTTGTTTTATTCTACAATATTTTGCCGATGGAAAGACACCATTTCCAAAACGTGCAGAACATGGAAACAACACAGAGAAGAAGACCGTAAATCGTATGATTTAAAAAAAAAACAGAGAAGAAAAAGGTTGAAGACCGTGCGTGGGAAATGATTTTCTCTGGGCCAAGTCTCTTGAATGAGTTCCATCACGGGACTGGGGAACGGGCAAAAGATTAAAACAGAAAAAAAAACGACGAAAAAAATACAACAGGGGCAAAATAAAATGTCAACTCACCGAAAGGGCACCCCCTCCCCCCACCCCACCCCCCAACCGTCCAATCACCCACACACTCATGTAACTGAATGCTGGAGGGTTTATTCGTCTTTCAAGCAGAGAGGGTGTGGTGCAACAAACTAGAATGTCAAGTTATGTTTTAAGTTTTCGATATCATAGCTAACGTCTCATATCATGGCGACCTCATGTGTTATATACTGCAGTGTGTCGTACAGGAGGGAGAGTTCAGAACTCGTTCTATTTTTCTTAGAATAAAGCTGTACTACGAGGATGATCAATGGATACTGCTGAACAATACCCAGTCTGCAATTATATCTGAGACTAATACGCTCAGACTAATCATGTTCATTAATAATTTTCACTAGTGAAGAAAGAGGTCAAGGGAACTGTTTATTGGTATGACAAAGCAAAACATCTAATTGCCATAGCATGTATTCCCTTTATCTTTATATCTTTTCTTCGCCCTTGCATTTCATTTCCCTCCCCCCCCTCTCTCTCTCTTTCTCGCCTTTCCATCTCTCTTTTTTTTCTGTCGATCTCTCTCTCTCTCTTTTATCTCTCTTCCTCTTCTTGTTCTTGTCTCCTTTATATTCTCTCTCTCTTTCTCACTCACCCTCTCTCTTTCTCTTCGAGAGGAATTATGTATTGAGCTCAAGCAATAACTTTGTTGTCCATCTCTCATGTCACTAACATCTAGAAGAGGACGTCGATGAAAAGACAAGGTGGTGAAGGTGATACAAGTCGTTTTGAAACCAATTTCATCTAAGTGTCTCACGTGTACCTGTGCCAATGGATTACCCTGTATCAACAAAGCCACCAAAAGACGACTCTTGCCTTGGTGATGTGCAGTTCAAATAGAAAATAATATGAAAGTGAATGTTGGCACTGCTGGACAAGAACAGCACTCACTCGAGCAACCATCAGGTATGAATATGATGGTATATGTATAATTGTGTCAACTAAACCTTTCTCTTTTCATCTCTCTAGTTAGTAATCTCAAACTAAAGTTACTCGTCTGTCATCCAATCCAAGACAATAATTTTAGTCTTTTATATTCCCTGACATTCTTCTTTTCCTCCCTCCCCCCTCTGTCTCTCTCTCTCTCTATCTCTCTCTCTCTCACTCCTTCGGAAGATGCATTTCCGTCGTTAGGCCAACCGCTATGCTAAATTGCCTCTTAAAGTTTTAGGATCTGTGAATTTTGCACGGAAAAATATTTACAGTCTAATTACTTTTGGGCCATTTATATGGGCCAGTGTGTGCGCATGAAAGTTCGATTCTCTGTGTAATGGCATTAAACCAGAAAAGAACAGAACAGAAAAGCTAACCAAATTAAATTTCACTGAATGTCTTTTCCTTCTTAAGACTTGCAAAATGTCTCTGGTTCAAAATGTTGATTTAATTTCCTGGATCTGTCTAAAATTTGGAGCTCGCTTTTCTCCATGCAGATTATTTTTTGCCTCGGTCTGCACACTACGACACAACCGGTATATCACAGTGACCCCACTGCACTGGATGGCTTTCCAGTTTGTGAAGATATAGAATCTTATCCACGACGCAGATCTGTGATACAAGTGGTAATAGATAAGATTCTGTCGAGGAAGAAAACAAGCGAGGGAACAAACGGGACCCGTCGACAAGCAAGATCAGTGTTAAAAAAAAAAAAACGGGTGTAATGGTAAGAAATAAATTCTTTCCCTGAAATTTATAGACCTATTTTTATTTCACAGTCTAGCTTCAGAGCATACCGAATCTCACTCCAGCATATACATCTAGAATTTCTGTCATTGGAGTCTGAGTGAAACACTAAGAGCTCACTACAATATAGTCTTTACTTGCACATAAATTTTTGTTGTTGTGATCTCGGGTTAAACTCTGAGATACTGTGAGACACAGGCACTGTGAAGGATTTCCGGTCGAAAATTTCATATTCAACTAAGCAAAAAACCTGGAAATCCCCCACGGAGTGTTTGTAGCCCCTCCCCCAGCTAAAAATAGAACACTCACTGATGTTTGTTACCGCTCCATCACGAGATCCGAGAACAACTATCACCAGTTGGGTGCAATTTTTATGTGTTTTTCTATGTCAGTGATAGTGAACAGCTTGGAGTGTTTGTACCCCCCTACTAAAGTTACGGAGATTTCCAGCCGTTTGCTTGGTCGGAACAAATCTATTACGGTTATAGTTAGTTATGAGAACTGTCTCGGCCGTAACGATATTTTTGCGTGCTTCAGGAAATTAATGGCTGCGAAATCGACATTTGGAAATTTCAGAAAGGGGTGGTTTCTAGCAAAGCCATCACTGCTGCATAAGCATATCCCGAATATGTACATTTTGTAAGATTGTGTATGGGATCTTAGTCTGGACAAAACCAGCTTTGATGTTATCCCGATCCTTTTGACACAGAAGTTAAAATAATTATTGGACACGATTTTTTTTTGATAGTTTAATTTTGTGTTTGTTTCAGTTGTTGTTGTTTGTTTGTCTGTTTGTTTGTTAATTTGTTTGATTGCTTTTTGTTGTTGTTGTTGTTTTGTTTTTTTTCCTTGCTAAGAATAGTATTTTATGTCCTAAGCGACCTTTTTGCCTTAATACACAATTAATTCATGTTAATTTTTTGCCAACCATCGGACCCCTTTCTCGAGAACACTTGATGTGTTCTGCTACTTTTCCCATGTCGGTTCTACATTCCAGTGTTAAAATTAAGTCAAAGATTTGAAATTATTGACTTTCACTAATATCCTCTATTCAGTGGGAAATGAGCTGTGCCATTGACACAGTGATGTGATGTCCTGTCTCACAGTGTAGGTGAGATAATTATGTCTTCCACAGTCTGCAAACACTCAAAGAAATGACTCGTTAAGGAAGTTTCATTTTCTTATCGAAAAGATTGCAATTGTTTGGAATCGGCCAAGATAAACGAATTGTGCTCAATTGACAGAACAGAATGCGAGCGAGTTAATTTCAAAGAATGGTGCTGGAAATCAGCTATCAGAGTGGAAGTGAAATCAGCTGAATCAGAAAAAAAAAACAAGCAGCGTAATTATCTCACTCCATTTTCAGCTGCAGTTTTCGTGGCACTTGCCTCATATCCTGGCTTATCTATAGCCATGAAAAGATATACTCCTCAGAGAGTCAGGATACTTTCCATGGTCATCCATCCATCCATCCATCCATCCATCCATCCATCCATCCATCCATCCATCTATCCATCTACCCACCAGAAGAATGATACACAAACAAACATACGGATTGTATGACTTACCATCTGAGTGCACAGTGGAGATGTAGGTCCAGTTAAATCTGACCACAACGTCCACTAGAGCCTGGGCTTGGTGGCGGTCAGAGGGCACAACCCTGAGGAAGTACTTGTAGTGGCTCTTATCGCTGAGGTCCATACTAGTAGCTGAGTAACCAATCTGTGGGATGTTGAAGATCTGGAGCAAGTTTTGTACCTGGAAGTAGAAACCATTATTACAAAATAACTATCTTGTAAAACTTGTTTGCACATAGTATTATTGGGTTGGAGGAGACAGAGTGTTCATTATGTCCCGTTAAATCACAGGCCAAGGAGGAAAAGATTCTGTGAGAAGTACAAATGGTCACATTCTGAGTATCATAAAGGACTGATATCTGTCATGCATGTTAGGGATTATTGCTGCTCAAGAGAGGAATTCTTTGATTTGTCAAGTACTTTTGCAACGCAGAGAAATATGGAAAGATACTTTTGAAAAGATTTTGTTCAAGGTTGTTGTTGTTTTTTTTCATTTGTCAAAAGCTTACATGTCCGATCTTTCCCATGTGCTGCCCGTTTGATCAGATATAGAATATCGCTTGAGGAAGAGAGAGAAAAGAAAATTAAAACTCCTTGTGGTGATTGGTATCCAGAGAAAGAGTGGAATGACTGAAGAAAAGACATGAATGCATTTTAGTGATGGAAAAAAGTTAAGGAAACCGATGAATTGCAAACTGGTTGAAATACTGAAAGTTACTTGTGAGCGAGAGGATTTTGTTCAGAGATGTTTTCATTTGTTTTGGGATTTTTTGTTGTTGCTGTTATTTGTTCGTTTTTTGTTTGTTTGTTTGTTTTACGTAGACAGCCAATATTTTTCCTTGTGCTACCCATCATTGTGATCAAGTATGGACGCATCGCTTAAGGAAGACATGGGCCAAGAAAAAAAACAGTTTCTTGTGGTCATTGCTTTAGGGAGATCGAGGGGACTGGAAGAAAGAAAGACAAAGGTGTAAACCACAATAGAAAAGGGCAAATAAACTGAGAATTGTATGTCGTAGAGTCTCCTGAGATACCAAAGCTGTGAGGATCCCTGGACTCGATCACCGTATTTGCACAAGGAGAGAGTGGGCGGGCAAATGACCACTGAAAGATGCGTGAGGTGGGGGAGGGGGGGGGGGAGGAGGGGAATTGAAGAGAAGCAGAAAAAAGGCACGGAGATACAAAGAGATAGAAGTAAGAGGGAAAGATGAAAATCTCGAGACAGACGGGAGAAAAATGAGGAGAGAGAGAAAGTCAAACGAATGAATAAGACATCTATTTAACAAGAGAAAGAAAGAGAGAGGCAAAGAATGAATAGGAAAGCTAGTGAGTCACAAAAGAGAACTACAACGATGAAGAGAGGCAACGATATGAATAGGTTAAATAGTGAGCGAGACGCTAAGAGAGAGAGAGAGAGAGATGGTGGAAAGAGGGAAAGAGAGGAAGGCAAAGAATGAATAGGAAAGCCGGTGAATAACAAAAGAGAAAGATGAAAGCGAGAGGCAAAGCAGATATGAATAAGATAACTGGTGAGCGAGACACAAAGAGTGAAAGAGAGAAAGAGAGATGGGAGAAAGACAGGGGGAAGGGAGAACTCCAAGATGAACATGAAGATATCTGGCAAAAAAAAAAACAACAAAAAACGGGCAACTTCTTTATTGGTATATGATGTCAAAGAGAGGAAAGCGGAGCTGTCATCAGAAAGTCTAGCGGATCAGCGAGTTATAAATGAAACATCTACCTATGTATGAACGTCTCATCCTTCATTTGCATTCATTGTTCTGCAGATACATCGTTAGTTCTTTTTTTCTTTTTTCTTTTCTTTGCCGTCTGTGTGCCTGTGCGGGAAAGGGAAAGAGAGGAAGGGGGGGGGGGGGGGGGGGGGGGAAGGGGGGAAAAAC
>JBCEWB010280669.1:0-22710 GCA_039654565.1 Peronia peronii
TTTTCATTATTGCCCCGACGAAGAGCCAAGCGGGCTCGAAAATTTGGCTAGCGTTATTAATTCATTTCATTAACTCAGTTCAAAATTCTTTATATCGTTTTGCAACTTTTTTGGTGTATTTGATTAGTAAAGTTGCCGGTGGACAGTCGTCTTAATTTTAAGACACTTTTCGTGAAATCACCGATGATTGATGATGATGTTATGATATACGGAGTGTTAAGAGTGTGATTTTACGATGCTATGGCGCATAGTTCATAGAATTATTTCACCCAGTCTTCTTTTATAGCAAAACTCACCATGATTTGGTTGATTTGAAATTTTCAAAATACAGGGGCTATAATGATGAAGTAATTGTTTGGTGTACTAAGAAGAGGCGTCTTTGGTATATTGTAAATGTTGTAATGTAAACACACACATTCACGCAATCGGAAAACGGTTTACCCTCTCTCTTTCGCTCTCTCTCTCTCTCGCTCTATCTTTGTCTTTCTCTCTCTCCCTCTCTCTCTCTCTCTCTCTCTCATCATTATCTTCTAATATGCCCTGTGAGTACATGTACTAAATTTTCTCTACTGAGTTGCCCCCCGTCCCCTCTTTCCTTAGACCTATACCATTATGAGCAACTACTCCGTTAGCTAATGTAGCAAGAATAGACAACAGACATGTGCGAGAATCTGAATAACTGTGAGCTGAGTTGCCTGCAGCCACACACGCGCACACGATACGAGCACTTAACTGCAAAGTGGTCTCAGACAAGACAAGGGAGGTAACCTTATCGCCAGCGCGCGGGCTGACCTTTGCGCAAATTTGACTCTTCTCCGCATCACCTTTCCTTCTAGTCACTTAACCGGCCCGGAATTCCTGGCCACCTGTGACACATACATGTGCAGGTCTGCCTGGACCAGGGGCCCACCAGAATGGAGTAAGGGCCTACTGCTGGTCCCCACATGCTTCCATCCCACCTACCCCCCCCCCCCCCTTCCCCCAACCCTTTCTCGATTTCAGAACTGCACCAACTCCATCCTCGGAAACCCATTAATCTTAAGTTCTACTCTGTGTTTTAGAATATAGCAATTTAATTGTCTGCATTCGAGACCCTTTGTTATGGAAATGAATTCAATTCTGAATACTGACAACATATTAGTTCTCTCTTCGTAAATTTGGCATTTATCCCTTTGAATGCTGAATTTACAGCTACTGGAACTATGAAAGCTCCATTTAATCACTAGTGTATGATTAATAGATTATTCATGCACAAACAAGTAAGATCTTGTCCACAACAGCAGGGTCCCGCTTTAGATGATTGACTTTCAACACTGGTATTCAAATACAGGAGGCAGCAAGATGTTGATGCCAGTAGCTTGGCATTTGAAGGGTTAAAACAATGTGCTATCAATGGTCGATTTGCAATTTTCTCAAAATAGGCGACTTGAGACAATATGCCTTTCTAAGGTAGAGCTATCGTAAACATACGCCACAGAGAAGTTTCACCGAAGTAATAGCGCATTACCGGTTTCTTTCATATCTATATCCGATGTTAATCTAAATGGCCCAACCTCTCCAAAAAGCCTTAAGATTTTACATGTATTTTAAATCGCTGCCTCAGAGAAGTTAGATGCCTTCCGAAAGGAATCAGGAAAAGACAGCGGAACAAGATGATTATCAGCATCGGGTGTGGTGTGTATGAGTTTACTCTTAATGCGTCCAAGATAATTTGTGCTGAATTGTTTTTTAATGGTAATTCTAGCCTTTTAGTTTAACTGCTCTAAGCTGTAGACATAAAACCCTATGTAGATAACTCTATGCAAACATCCCCCCCCCCCCTTTTTTTTTCTCCATTCAAAGGCATTTGTTTAGGCAAAACGTACTTGATATCCTTCTTAAACGTGAGATTTCATAGGGCTTTAAGATGATGCTAGAGCTATTAAGCCAGAGTGATCGCTCTGATCAGCTGCACATTTGGGCCAAATTTCCTATTTTGAAGTCGAATTTGAAGTGTAGAACATTTCCTACAGAACACGTGTTAAGTGGTAGGTGAATTATTTTTATCACAGGTAGGAAGGTTCCGGGTACATAGGCAGCATAAAACTTGCAGTTCCTGCTTGTGAATTAAGTTTAACATGCTAGTACGCGATTGTTGCTATTTTGTGCGTGATTTCATGACAAAAGCATTGCCAAGATTGTACTATACATCTATAATGAGTGTCGTAGATCTATGTGAGGATCTCTTTACATGAATCCGGTCAACGAAAATGAGGAATCCAATTTTAAGTAAAACTGTTCCAAAGTTAGATGTTTTAGATGTATAGCTGGCAGATTCTCTTCAAGCGAAGATGAAAGATACATTTTTTGAGTGAAACAGATCCGCAGATGCTATTGAAATTCAGTTTTCAACAAATTTAAATCTGGTATACAGAAACTCTGTTGCAGCAAAATTCATCATGCAGCATTGTGAAGTTTTCACTTTCAGAGCCAACCTGGGTTGTAAAGAGAATAATAACAAACAAACAAAAAACAAACATTGTCTATTTCTTTTCAATTCTGAGCACAAAACAAGTCACATCAAAACATCAAGTTTTTGTCTACTTATAGACTTTACTGTCTTCCCTTCACCCGAACTTTTCTTTGTTTCGTTTTATCTTGTTTTCTTTTCTTTTCTTTTTCTTTTCATTATTTATCTGCTGCAGCTGTTATTGTTATTATCGTTGTAAAAGTTGTCTATCTTTGATTGAATTAAAACCTGGCCCACTGAATAGACAAAATAATCAAATGCAAAAAAAAAATAATAATAATAAAAAATTAACAAATTTAAAAAATGCAATCCTTTCCCAGCCTCTGATTTTTTTTTTTCTCTATGGAATATTGGAAGGGTAATTTGTTTGGTGAAAAAGGATTTATAATTGCTTTTGTGGCATTGCTTTGGTTTCTATATAATATAATATAATATGCTGTTTTTTTTTCTCTCCGTCTCTAAAATTTTGCAGACCGCGCTATCTCCAGCAGATGGGAGAGTCCACTTTTATTCAGGGGGCATCCACGGAGCAGACGGACGGACAAGTCCAACATCCGGGTAGTTCCCCGTCGGGCAGTCCCAAGTTAGCCAGCACCGACGGGGGTGTCAGTGCTACGTTACTTCTATGTGCAATCTTGGCCATGTTGTGTGGCCAACGTTAAATAAGCTTACATGTAAACCTGTATTATAATATGATAATCAAGGGGAAAGAAACAGAGGGAAATGACTTCCTTGGTGTCGTGGAGTTAAGACTACAATAGACTTCTTGACTCTGGAGCAGACAATAGTATAGATCTAATATTCACTGTGAATACAAATACGTGTATGGCGGGCATCCTTATGACAAACCCGCTTAAGTTGTATTTGTTTTTAATGGTTTTTTATTGTTGTTGTTGTTTTTTTTTTTTTTGGTTTGGAGTTTGCCTGGATATCATGGTTAAAGATGGGGAAAGAGAAAGACCATTTTAATACATAGGATGAAGAGACAGATATTATGCTAGATACTTAAGAGGCGGAGACTGGTCGGGCTATACGAGATAATGGACATGTTGGACCTAGCGCTTACTACTTGCTATAGCAACATCTGGTTTGTTGAAGAGGATGGCCCCTCTGGCTGTACGGGTCAGACTCTTCTGGAATCGCATTTATAGGACATCTTTCTTGTTTCGTATTAAAAGATTAAAAAGAAATGAAAAAGAAACATAAAGTATGTAGTAGAAGTGTGCGAGGTCACCCTGTCCTTTAATTTCTGGAGAAGCGGCGGCCTGTGGCTGTAGACTCTCTATCTCAAAAGCATGACCTAGATGGAAATTTACCGCGATATCGAGACGAAAACAAATAATAGGAATTTAGCAAATTAAAGGTAAGAGCCAACGTAGGGAAACGGACAGAGATTTTACTGATACATGTAATCAGTTCATAAATTATGTATAATAGTATGAGATCATATGGACCTTGTTTATTCGTATTTGTTTTGTTTCCTCTGCAAATGCCAGCAGTAGCGAGAGAAGACAGTTGACCACGTCAAGAGCTACCACTGTACTAGTGGCCAGGTCACTGTCAGCGTCTCCGGTCATTCCCATTTTTTTTTTCATGAAACGACCAAATCTTGTTATTGATGATGATCATGTGATGTTCATGTATTGACTTTACACACTTAGCGCTACATATCTGAACTCCTGTTGTGTATGTAAGAATTTCATGTAAATAGACATCCCTCGGTTAAATTGTTCAGTTCGTACCACTCCATCTGTAATCACGAATAAGCTTCTGTACACATGTACATAATTTTATAAGTTACTCTTAGTCAATAACTTGTATTTGAAGGGAATTTGTCCTTCACTTCATTTTTCAAGATGTAAAGATTTAAATTCACACAGCTGGGCAAAAGAATATGACGCAATCATAGCTATGAAGGATCTTCTAAATTCTTGACAGTTAATAGCAACGTTAGGCTGGGGTGGTTGGTGTTAAAAAACACGGAAAGAGAGCAAGAGATGGACCACGGATTCAGAGTGGCAGACATGACTAAAAGATATGAGCAAGATAATAAAAAAAATGTATTTTATCCAATCTCCGTCATAATGTCTCTGAATATTATAAATACTTTTTACAATCGCCACCATGGCTGAGTGCGTTACATGATGTGACCTGAAAACTTTCCAGATTCGTTCTGCACGATACAGATTGGCAGATCTGCGAACAATAGATTTACATTTTGAGGAGATTTCCCAAATGCAGGATACCTGGTACACCTTTTTGTCTGTTAGAGCTCCTTTTTTTTTTTTTTAGCTGTAATAAATATATAAAAAAATCTTCACTCAAGTCTTATTCTGATTCTATTTGCTGAATCCTTACTGGCAGAGGCACTGTTGTCAAGCTGTTTACCAGCAAAATAAAGGATAGGATTGCTTGTGATGATGGTGTTCGCAACATGATTCTGTCATTCAGCGAATCTGCGCCCTGGATTTGAGACCTGTTCATGTGTACTTCAATCCTATTTTCAAAAAACAGTATCTCGGAACATCAGAGAGCCGGTAACGATATCAATTTATACATTCATAACTTGATATGCATGTATATAATTTGAAAAATTAAATGTTTGTCAAAATGAAATAGACACGGATTAATGTGGTGTTCATGTTGTTTTATTTATTTTTAAAAATAATAATAATTATTATTATTATTTTGATAAGTCGCCTGTATGGTTTCACGATTGAGCAAAACCAGATCAGCAGTGTTTTTTTTTTTTTTTTGTATAATGTAAACCACCATTACTTGTTACGTGTTACGCGTACACTGAAAGCCAACATTACTCACTCATCTACCTCTATTCCATGTCTGATGTTATATGGTTACATTGTTGTGGGCTTCCTATGTCGTTATTTTGGTGTAGTTAAAGATATGACATGGTTTGTTTTATACCGTATATGTGTATTATTGTTATGTTTTGTAGCATAAATATGCTTCCATTTTATGTATGTGTACTTCTTAGGTTATGTGGATGAACAGCCTAAGTTAGAGGAGGAAGATGATTCACCTTGAACTCTAGAGAGTACCTGATCAGGCTAGTGATATCTCACACTTTGTATATATATGGATGTTTAGTGTGGGTTAGGAGGTAGAAACCATTAAAACGTTCGTCTGTGAAAAAGCCAGTTCAAGTTAGCTTATAATGAGGAAAAATGAGCTAGGGTGGAAAATGAATTTGGTTTATATTGACGCTCAACTTTAATTTGGCAGGACTAAGCTTATCATAAAGTGCTAGTTCTGTGAAAAGTTTGTTTCCTGTGTCATAATGGAAGGGAAAAAAAAAAAGATTAATGTGTGAATTTTAGATTTCCGGATACACGTAGTTTCATTACACGATGGAGAGAAGAATATGTCAGTTCTCTCTGCGTAAATTGGGGGGGGGGGGGGTATCAAAATTTAGCCATGATCATCAAAGTTTGCTGGTTTTAAAAAAAAATCAGTTGAAACATGTGATGTTATAACAAACTGTCTGTGTAACTCTGTACCGTATTCTCTCGAATGATAATAATTGTTCATTTATGAATCTTTTCATGCTATCATTAGTCATAATTATATTATGGAGATTTTCGAGAGTTCTTTTTTACCCAGTGTAGTTTGAAGTTTTGTGCCACAATTGTAGAATCCAAGATGAAGGTAGCGGGATGAAAAAATGTTTAAAGAATTTACTTAGCAGTAAACATATGTATATCTAGAAAATTCTTTAATAATTGTGCCTGTTTAAATTTATGAAGTTCACAGCCACAATTGAAATGTATGTGGTTATTGGTAAATAATATTATTAATATTACTAATACCATTTATTTTATGGATTCACTCTGCATAAGGACTATAAAAAAAAAACAGTGATCTGCTATTTTCTAAATCAAAGAAAGCAGTCAGATAAAATTGTTTTCAGTTTGCAGTCGTAGAAAAAACAGTGCATGTCAATTACAAATCCTTGGACTTTGATACAAAGAATGTAGTAAGAGGCAGTTAGATACAGAACTCCCTGAAACTCTCAGTTTTGAAAGACGTCAGAAAAACTAAATTCCTTGTGGTTCCAATTTGATAAGAATTATACATGTATTATTATACACTAGTCTTATCAAATAGAGCTGGCCCTACTGTAAGTCTATATGTATAGCATAATTACAAAAAAACAACAACAATCATTTTAAAAGAACCCGATTTGTTTTATATGTATTTTTAGAAAATTAGGTTGTAACTTTCTTCTGAAGAAATCTTGCAAAAAACATTTTAGTCTGGTGCCTCATTTAAAATGTTCCTCATTGGATATCATAGCCTGTTTAGTCAACTGAGATCACAAGGGTAAAGCATAGGATAATACATGTAGATGTTTTCAGTTGCATTTATTTGTTGCTGTTGTGGTGACTTTTGTCTGTCAGACACATTCATATTGTTTTGTCTTTTTTTTTTTTTTTTTTGTGGTATTGTCTGTTTTCTTTCCTGAAATACATGGCATCTTGCAATGGAATAGCACTGTGTGGGCTTAGTTTTGTCCCTTATAAATTTTCTTCTAGACTGCAACAGGAGTGTTGAACTGAATGAATGAATGAATAACCCCCAGACAAAAGAAGAATACAAACAGGCAAGTCAACACCTAAAAAGTGGAAACTAATGATCTTCCTAGAATGTGCAGAAAATTGTTGAAAAAATCAAGTCAACAAATATATTAATTCAGAAACAAACAACAGTTTATTCATATATAACAACATTGGTTATAAAATAAGACAGACAGGTCTATCAAGGTTTTCATCCATTAAACTTTTTAACAATGAACATTTGTCCAAATTTACTTTCGTTCACATTCTCTAAGTTTGGACAAATGTGAGAAAGAAATGAATCATCCATTCAACACATTCTTCATCATAAAAATCACATTCCAAGACATATGTAGCAGTAAAAACACATTTTTTTCTTTACTCTGACAACTCTTTGCATTTTTTTTCCCTACACATTTCAGCATTTTGTCCTGCAAATCAAGTGCTACAATTGCATTGCACACACTGTGCAAAGAATTGTCAGCTCTGACAAAAACTAAATTCAAGCCATTTATATCAGTTTGTACTCAGACACAGGACATACTCAATATAAATCAATTACACATCTACTCCCTACTTAAGATTCTCAGTGACTACTTTCTTCTTCCAAAGAACATTATGTCTTGCGCCCAGGGCAAATGAGCCGGAAGTCGCACCAGCCGATCTCGAATTACAGCCGTTTTTAACTATTCTCCGACTCAGATACCAAAATTGATACTGAAAGTTTTATTTTTTTCAGGTTAAAAATGAGTCATTCCTGTAATACTGAAATCCAAACCATATATAACAGGTTCCTCTCAGATAAAGAACATAGCCAATTGCAAATCTACCTTAAATCTAAAACAAATGACTACTTCCTTACTCAAAAACATTTTCTGCAACACATCAGACTCTGAAAAATCACATCAGTTAACTACAGATCATTTAACCCATTCAGTACCAGGCCTGACTACATTTTGAACACTGGAAGTACCAGCTCACGGGAGATAACTGGGACAAAAACTCCAGTGGTTGTAGACAAAAATTAAAATATAATACATTTCAGATGGTTAATCAAAGCAGAATGTGATAAATGTACTTGTTTTGGGATATAGCAGTGACAAAACAATAAAATTCAGACTGCACCCATGCCAGCTTCATTACACAGATTTAGATCTCTAGATCTTTACTGTTAGATCAACATGTAGATCTAGATCTAATTTCGTCATCATCACTATGACTTTCTTCTTCTAAATTATGCTCAAATTCTTCATCTACATCTGCTTTATTATCAACTGCATATTTCACGTCGAAAACGCATGTTTCTTCATCATAATGTGATGGTCCCACACCACCTGTTTGCCAGACTTTTCAAAAACTTAATGCGACTTTCAAACGATCACAGCTATCAAACACATCATTCCAATATGGCGAAATTCGGCAGTGACTTCCCTTGAGTACTCTAAATCATGTTCCCCCAAGATCTCGTGCTTAGGGCCGGATATCTGTTTATAAAGAAAATGAAAGTAAAGACGATACATAGCGGGCATTGCGATACTGAATCGGTAGTGGGCGTTATTGGGCGTTGCGGTACTGAATGGGTTAATAAAGTATAATTACCGGCCTTCCTGATTTTTCATACATACAATTTTCTCTCTCACAAACCAAGCAAACAATGCAACAGCATCAACCGATATAACAGTCAAAGAACAAAGTGAACACAGGAGCAGTCAATTTTTTACACCCATAACTAAGCATAAGCTGATGTCTTAGTAACGATACGGTCAGTTCCGCTCACATGGGGGATATATCTTCCCACGCATAAGAAGAAAATGATTTTCTGAACACATCTCCTACTGCTGTCATAGATAAGGATGACGGCAGTGATGATGGTGATAGTGATAATGATATCCTATTAAAAATGAGGCCGGTGCCGTTTATTCTCAGCTCTCCTCTTTCCATTTCTTATCTCTCTTGGGTGGGGCTTGTAGCCGGCTGGCCTGGAGGAAGGAAAGAGACCCAGATTTCTGGTGTTATTTAGGTTGACAGCAACATGTAGCTCTGCATGTTGACAAAAATGACACAAAATGATACATTACACCTCAAACGAAATGGCCCAGGGGATATAATCAGATCTAAAAGAGTGCTAAAGAATTTTAGATCCTCGCGCCTAACCATTCTCTTTTCCCCTTATCCAATCCTGTCATCTCAGTGGGAGTACAAAGAGGTTTATCTCTACCCTAATGGCCTGGCATTCTTGCAGGAACATTCATCACATACAAGATATCAGAATCTGAGGAATCCAGCTTGAAATGAGGCAGAACAGTAACACAGAATGTGAAATGCCTCCACCTATGTGTATACATGCACACATCCAACCAATGGTCAGGTTCTGAATATGAATTGAACAGTTTAATATTAGGGGAAACAATTCTTTCTCTCTTCCTCACTAAAATTATTTCATACTCCTCCTCATCCTACTGACTGCAAAGTTGTCCCTATATTAAGATGTGCATATTCGTACACCCTTATCCACTGGTGGCAAATTCTGATATGAACAGAATACATTCTTGTTTAAGAGAGAGAATTCTTTTCTTAAAAAATCTTAAATTCACCTTCATTCCCTTCCCACCCTATCTGACTGTAGAATTTGCATTCTCTAACAGATCCTGTGAAACACTGGTGAGGTGTAATGTACATTTTCTGCCCAACTCAGTATAAAATGACAAGATGTACAATTGACATCAACAAGTAGTTCTACTCAAAATGCAATGCCTGTCTCCCCAAAACAAGAAAGTCAATGTGAGGAAGACTAGACCACTACAGGACATCCAAGCAAAAGGCAGAGCGATAGTGATCTCATTAAAAAAAAGATGATAAACCATTACATATATGCTTTTTTAAAAAATGTATTGTAGTTTTTTAAAAATGCCAATCGGCTAATTTTCTTAACCCCCATCTAACTGATGAAAGGATTTTTTTTCAAACCCATTCTTGTCAGACTTCATGTATTAATCCTCACCTTTTCACCCCATCTCTTCTCCTTATCCCTACATCATCAAGTACTAGCCTTCAATATGCTCCTGGAACCCAAATCTTGGTTTTACTTTCTGGCAATGTCCATGGAACAAATGATAAGGCCCACTGAACAAAATGATCAGATTCCTCCCAATTTCAAAGATCATCTATACACAATGTACAGGAAATGGGGATTGAAAAATATTCAAGCTGAAACTGGACCACAATCACCCAAAGGATGAACTCCACTTTAAGTTTTATAGACGGTACTGTAGAGGGGACAGGACAATAGCCTGGCCTGAGGTGGAAGATTTCCACTGATGCATCACAACACAAATTACCTCATTTGCAATGATTTATAGGCACACAATTTACCTTGACAAAGCCTCTCTGTCTCATCAGATCATCCACTCTGGCATTGTAGAAATCGTAGACAAATTGGGCCATCTGCGGCATGTCTGAGATCACAATGGGGGACTCCCGAGGTGATTCTTGCAACTGTGCGGAGGAATATGAAAGTGTCATCTCTAATAATCACCGGACATCACAAACAACTTCTGATCAACAATCATTATTAGGAATGTGTAGCCACTAAATAAACCCTCGAGTACTGGACAACTGTCAAACAAATATAACTAAGTCATGATTGCTATTATGACACAATAACAAGAAAATTCTCATTTGTATGTTCACTTCCTTTTCTTGCTTTATTCACAAATGACTCATACAGGGTTCACATTCCCTAGATGCCTTAAAATTCAAGGACTTTTCAAGGACTTTATGACTGTATATAAGGACTTCATGTAGCCGAATATCTTCACAAACGCGCATAGATATTTACGCATGTAAATAATAATATTTTGCTGAACAGACTTACACGTTGGCATGAACAATAGATGGTTTTGCAGATCGCATACTGGATTTGTGCTTTACTGATGCTGAAACTCACTCTGCACAACACACAAGTACATGTAATTAACTTAACAGGTTTGATGAGAATCAGTTTATGTTAAAAGCCAAACCCATTCAGCCAACTGAGTGACTAATTGTAAACATAGCCCTCGCCTGGCATCTTACAACTACTCTTTCACTGATAAATATAATTCAAGATTCAAGGTCGGATGTAAAATTTCATTTAGAAGTCATGAAACCAAGCATAGTTATTTATATTTATCAATATCTTTTTTTTTTTCTTTTCAAATGTGTGTATGGGGCGATAATGTTGCCACACTAGTATTGGGTATACAATTTAAATACATCTGTACTGTGACAATCTACTTACAAATTAAGAATGACCATAAACTGACATGTAAAGAGAGGTTTTAGTAAAAATCATTAAAAATGCAGCTGGCTTTCACACTTTACAAGTCATTAAATCTCACTCAAACTCACTGCAACTGAATTTAGCTCTAAATCAATTTGTAACTTGTTCACCTGCATCAAAAACTACGTTTTTTCTTTTCTTTCTTTTTTTTTTTGTTCTTTTATATATATCTATGTAGATCTTGGCTCTAGGTCTAGAACTACAGGTACCCAGCAAAAAGGTCGCATAATAGTAGTAATACTAATACGTAGATCTAGGTCTACATAAGAACATTATACGTTGACCGGATGATGCCACAACCTTATTATTTCTAAACATACAAAGAAAGCTCTTACTTGTAGATTTACTCCATCTACAGACCTATTTATCTCTCTTATTACAATAGAGCTAGATCTAGAATCTAGATCTACATCCCGGTAGATCTCCGCGGAATGCTGAGCCAAAGATCTTGACGAGATCTCAGTAGGTCTGTTGACTAGATCTAGATCATGTTCTCTTTCTGTTCGTATATCTACTCATGACGGGGTTGTCAAGTGATGACCTTTTACAGTTCACAAATGGCAAACGACCACTGAACTCAATGTTGAGTCTAGTTTGAGTAGGCCTATGTAAATACGATTCGAGATCCCAACATAACTCGAGGTTGCCGTTGCTCATTCGTATCTTCATTCCAGGCATGTGCACAAGACATCCATGCTTTCATTTTCACTTTCTTCGTTCCGCAAATGTATCGAAATGTCGGCAGCCAGCAAGACGCTTCTGAATCAAAAAGTTCATTGTTTTTCCGCTGAAGTCCAAAGTCTGAAATTTTCCGACTAATAATTTGATCTAATCCCCCCCGATATCCATCACAATTACGACTAGATCTAAAACTGGCGTTGTCGACTCGCACTGGACCCGCAGGCCTAGACTAGCCTAGATCTGCAGTGAATGAAACAAAGAAAAATCATCAATATCCGGGCACGTGGTAGGGAACGAACTTACAGCAAATGTAAAATACGGAGCGGTTATCGGGCACGTTCAGTGGACGGAAAAGTGAAAAAAAAGTCCTGTTCTAACAATCAGTCGCTGAACGAAACTGACCACCCGTGCAAAAATATAAAGATTTTTCAAGGACTTTGGCAACAATTTCCAAATTCAAGGACTTTTCAAGACCTTGAATTTTTTTCTCAAAATTCAAGGACTTCCAAGGACAGTACGAACCCTGCTCATATTTACACAGGTCCAAGATATGTAGCTCTTACCTTCCTGTTACATGGATAGGCTTCATTTGGCAATAAGTGAAGAACCTGAGGTCGAGATGTCAGCTGAAATAAAAAACAAAAGGGATGTTCAAGGATATGAATTCAATCTTCCTTTGCTGTTCCAGGAAAAATCAAAACAAACATACACCCACACACACACAAAAAAAATAGTCATTGCAAACGTTGAACAAGGAGACGAGAGAAGTAAAAAATAATCCATGCTCAGTTTACATTATGGTAAGTTTTTACACACTGGTAAGTTTTTCCCTCCCGTATGCTTTGTCCAATTCACATCAATAACTAACCATAGTCTCCTTCAGTAACCCAACCCACCACTGCAAGATATTATACATATTGAAGACGTAAGAATAGCACCAATGTTAAGTCACATTTTTCTAAAAATAGAGTTCAAACGGGAAGTGGCACAAAAGAGCCACCTTTTAATATCACTGGACAAAAGGCTAGGCTCCTTCATGGTCAAGAAATTCATGCTTGACAGGGACATATCCCAATACAACACCACCAGCAGGCCCATTTTCTCAAAGTCAGTTCTGTTCAACTTTACCGTGATGTATTTTTATGTCTTCATATGTGTGACCCACATTGGATTGTTGTATTTTTCTATGACACATTTCAAGTTTGTAAAAACATGGCGAGCTTTGCAATCAAAGCTATGCTCCATCAATGTAGAAAAATGCTCTGCTTCGTTGTAGATTTCTATCCTTAGTAATAAAAGAATTCAAGAAATAGTGGCTAGTGTCCATCATTCTATAAAAGGCACTCAATCTCTCAGTGTCAGAGGGATTTCCGTACTCACAATATTGAAAGCTGGTGTCAACTCAAAGCAGTTGCTGAACAAAGATGAGCGACCAAAGATGTAGAGACCCAGCCTGGCTCGAGACATGGCCACAATGAGACGTCGAACATCCCTAGGGGAAAAAAAAAGAGACAAACACTCAAAATTACATCTTTTTCAGTCTATATATTTAACTGAATTGAAACTGTGACTAACACAGTGAAAGCATTATATGAGTATTTTGCCGACGATGATGAGGTTTGAGAAACTATAAACAAACATTAAATATTTAGGTCTGATTATTGCTCCTTATGTCAAGATCTTCAATTCCATGCATGATTCCTTTTCAGCAATCCATGACTGTTGGATATGAATGCACAAAACGCATGATTACAAATGAGATTGCATTTTTAGTGACTGGCTTACAAAAACACTGAACTGCTGCTCACTTAGCCCAATCAATGCGGAAAAAATGTGGTTTGTTCTGACATTAATTCTTAACTCTTTCACTACCATGCTATTTTCAAGTCCTGCCAAAGGGACGTAATTTCACCACCATCAATTTTATAGGGTATTGTCAAAAAACGTGTAGCAAATAGGAGAATAGCAGGGCATGTTATGTATCAAATGAAAAGTAATAGAATGATCTAATAACATGTGTTAGTTTATTTGTAATATGTAATGTTTTGGCATGTTTGTGAATGTCAAAGAGAGAGGAAAAACAAAAAAGGTATCTACTTTCCTTGCACATGAAAATCCTGTCACATATAGATCTAGACCTAGGACAACCACTGTAATATAATATCTCTGATTATAAATGCCACTGACTGAGCGGTTTGTCAATTATGCACTTGCAACAGTGTAAACAAATCGTTGTTGCTTGTGGCAACCACAGGACTGTTCCAACTCAGTCAAAAAAAAAAAAAAAAAAAGCGATCAAAACAACATGCATGTTTCAATAACATCACCAAAGTCCATAAGCTGGATGTAAACAGACAGGTTCAAGGCAATCTGCATGCCAGATTTTTTAAATTAGGAAGGCGAAATCTGAATTTATTGACCAATGCATGGTGCATTGGTTGATAGTGAACTGGCGGAGGGACCAACACATGGTGCGTTGGTTGTAGCAAAAGAGTTAAGCATGAAGGAGGTCAAGAAACAGAGGCTGGTGAAGACCTGGCATGATGATGAATGAGACTTCAAGTTAGGTTGTGCCCTTCTGAGAACAACGAAAACAAGCTTTGGTAAGGTAATTTAAACATGTTTCAGGCACTGGAGAGCTAAGATGGGACCATGGAAAATTTTATAATTTTAAACTTTTGTGACATAATGAAAGGTCCTAAAAGTATAACAGCTCAAAGATCTACTGGCAGAAAAGTTACTTTACCTGAAATAAACATTTGAGATGCGACACGATGAAATCAGGCTCTCGTCAGATTTTGAGCATATCGAGTTATTGATATCAATGTGAAGTTTATTCATTTCCTTATATGTTGTGAACAAATTACTTTTGTTCTACTTTAAGTAGAAGTCGAGATATTGGCAATAAAAGACAATGGGGGTAATCTGTTGTTGCAGCTGAATGTAGTGAGAAAATGGCCAATCACTTTTGTTAAACCTGATCAATCCTTTTTTAGGCTATGCCACTAAATTCAAGTTTTGGGCTTTTCCTCGATCTATTCCAGCAAATGCAGTTTAGAGTGATGTAGAAATGTTCTGTGAAGAAAACAAAATGTGTTAAAAATTCATTCATTGTTAAAAAAAAAAAGTGATTTTTCTGGTCGCCTCAATTTGACGAGCGTCTGATTTCATCATGTCGCATTTCATTTTTATTCTGACTAAAGACAAAAAAGCCAGGCTGTTTTATTCACAGATATTTAACTTTTGAAATGACAGGACAATAAAGTGAATAAACAATGGATCTGCTATGAGAGGGTTAAGTGATCAGTTTCAAACTCCTGAACATTTACTAGAAGAAAATCAGTTTTACCTTAAATGGCCTACAGCTTTGGTTCTCACCAAAGACAATAAGATAAAGTTGTTCTGTTGACCCTGATAACGATCCACTGTGGTTACCTGAAAAAGTAATACAAAAATGTTAGTGAAATACCCCCTGAATGTTTGAGTGTCCTCTAAAGCTGATATTGTGTTTCAATCGTATTCATATTTGACATACAAGATTTTGTTCAAAGCCATGGCCAGTAACATTTATTTAAACAGAATCACTTCTTTAATCTACTCTACAGCTAATAATCCTCTATTTGACTGAAGGTTAAAATTGTCTCGATTCTTCATTTATGAGTTTATATAGTCCTAAATGACTGGACATACGGCTGTCATTTGTAAATGAAAAAAAAAAAAAAAAAAAGCAAATGCATCACCAACCTCATAACTGACCAAAGGATAGTTGTATGCTAGAACTTTTTGATCATCACATAGAGTTCTGATTCTATGACATGTTTTTTTTTTAAATATTGCAATTCCATGACTTTCAATGATGCTGATACTTGTAAATGTGTATACTGCTTGAAAAAAACATGCCTTTATTCATTTGAAACAACTCCATTCTTATAGCTCATTTATCTGACAGCTTCAAGAAATGACAACTGTTATACCTTGTTTGGTCGTCCAATGAGTGGATTGTTGCCACATCGCTGATGGATCACATCTCTAATCAGATGTTTCTGTCCATTGTACGTAGTCAGAATAGAGATCTCCTCAGCAGGGTAACCAATCATTCGCATGTACATGAACAGGGCTACAACATATTCCGCTTCAGCCAAATTCTGTTCAAATAAAATGGTTGAGAATTTTGTTATCATAGAACATAGATTCAGTTATTGAGTCTTATAATGCCCACAAAATGAATTCAAAATCTACAGTGGCAATGACAGCCATTTGCTCCTTTGCCTGAGTGTGCAGTAAACATGATCCATTTACACATCAACATTCCTTATTCAAATCTAGTATGTATCACTCTTGGAATTACTAATTCCTTATGATGGTCCTGGAAGTTTTTCCTCAAAGGAAAAAGGTAAATAATTCTGCTCTTTTTTTTTTTCACTCTTTATGAGTTATGAATTACTTTACTATATTGGTACTGAAGATCAATATTGCTTTAAATTTATAGATTTAAAACAAGCAGCACTTATAATTGTTCTCAGATAATGAGTCATCCATAAAATATTCAAATCAGAGATTTTTTTAAAAAAAGTCGTTCAAAAACATGCACAGGATTCATTATTTGCCAAATATCACATTTCCATTTTTTTTTCCCCATTCAAAATCTGATTTTCAATTTTAGCATAGATATCTTGCAGACAATGATACTTACTTGATAGAAGTAAGGGTTGGGTTCTGACTCTCCCATGCCGTTGAAATCACCAACGTCAATCAGCTGGTACTCGTACATAAAACCAGCATTGGCCTTCTGGAACTCTGGACGGAGCAAGACATGGGGCAGGGAGCCCAGCTTCTTGTAACGCCAGTTGTATAAAGTGGCCAGACTGAGGAGGGTAAACAAGGAAAGCGAAAGGGTGGTCAGAATTTTCTTTAACAAGCCAATTGAACTGAACACCTTTTATTCTAATCTTTATACAGGTCAGACTTTTATGGCATTGACTCAAACTGATTATCTTCATGCTACTGAATATAATAACAAGTCAAATTCTATAAAAAAAAAATTTTTCCTCCAAATATGTCTAGAATGTTCAAGTCTGTTTATTATAATAGTAAAAATTTTCTTAAATTATGAAAGAAAGGATGTCCCACAACCAGCTGGCTATACAAGACATATGCATATGATACAAACAATTATATCGACTCGAGGTACAACTGTCTGAAAGAGTTTTAAAATTTTCCTAAAATTTCGCCTCTTCCCTAATATAACTAAACTCCAAGACTGTTCATATATGTGTTGTGTCTCTGCTGTAACTGCTAAAGAACAATATTGGAAATTTTATCCTTTTTTTTTTTAAAATTATTTTTTGTTCCTGATACTCCCATGATTTCCTGATGTCACAGAATTCTACAATCCATCACAAGTCTCTGTTACAAGCTGTTTACAGAGCTAACTAGAAATTCTTATTATATTATTTTTTTTTAACATTCGGACAATTCCCTGGCTGTCCATGATACCACTGAATCTGTTACTGATCATAAATCATGACAGCCCGACACACTGTATATTCCTTGCCTGGCTTGGCTCTGCCCTGAGCTTCCAAGTCAACAGCGGACCACTTTGAGCTTGACTAGGTGTCACACCTATCCTACATAAGGTATCTCATTTAACTAGTGACCTTGTGTCATGCCTGTCCTACACACTGTGTGCTGTCTGTTTACCTACCAACTCATGCCTAGACTACACACTGTGTCTCACTTACCTACTGACCTTGTATCACACCTGTCCTATACACATCTACTGATTCTGTGTCATCATGCCCATACTACACATTACTATGTCTCACTTAGCTACCAACCTTATGTCACATCTATACTACACACTGTGTGTTGCGTTACTTGCCTGGCCCTGGCTCTGCCCTGAGCGTCCAAGTCCACAGTGGGCACCCCAAGCCTGACAAGTCGAGTGAACAGCGACTGCTCCATGTTGGAGAACTTCTGGAATGCCATGTTCTTGATGACTGGTGGCAGCTGATGATGGTCTCCTATCATGATCCACCTCTTCAATCTGTTGTTCCCATCCTTTGGATTCTAAGAAAAAAAAACAAAAAAAACAAGCATTCTTATTATGGCTTTTATTTTCTTTCTCTCAAATCAAACTTTGAATATTTTCTTTTCAATGTCATTATGTTCGGCTAGAGAAAAGTGATGAAAAAAAATGTGCTTATGCAACCCTTTCCTTTAAGAAAAGTCTCAAATGTTATCTAGCTGGACAAAAAATGCATGACTAGGTGAGATCATGCTTTCACTGATCTGTCAACATCAGCCCTTGACAGTTGTTAGCGCTTTTGTATAATGTTACAAATTACAAATAGAATGATTACTATGTGTTTGAGCTGTGTGGTAAATTACTTGATTTTTGAAAACTAACATTGTGTTTTTAGTAGCTGCACTGAATGTAAATTGCTTCACAATCTTTTTGAAGGCAGTTTGTTTTCAAAGATCTAATATGCCTTAGTTAAATGGATTTGAAAATGAAAATATGAATGTGCAAAATAAGGAAAGTAAAACCAGTGTACCAATTCTCTGATATTATCCAAATATTATTGTTCTCACCTGGAGTAAGAGAGGAATAAATGTCTCAATTTCCAAGATCTGAGCTGACTCTTCCATTAATATATTATCAAACTGAAAATATAAAGAGATAAAGAAAAAAAATATTATATTATTTACATTGCACCTCACTTACAGTTGAAGATCAGGAGAAATCTTTCCCATCCTTCTGATCGAAATTCAGGCAGGTACTAATACTGCATTAACTTACAATTTAAGATTTAAGATATCTAATAATATTTACAGGTTTAACATCTTTATTTATAAGTCATAATTAAAACTGAGTATCCAGAAATGAAGAAGTTTGTCCATACTGACAACTCACTGATCGAAAGTGATCAAATTATTCTAGTAAAATTCCATGTGTTCTGTATACCAATAACAAATTCTGATATAGGCAAGTATGCTTATAGAACTAATAGAATGAATTAAATGGAGTCCACAGAGAGTTAAGCAATAAGTTAACAAAACTTCCAGAGATCTGACAAATCTATATCAAATGTAGTTGATGAAACAATATCAGTTATTCTGGCTTTTTACTAGAGTTTCTGATATCTTTCAGTGCTGAAAACCCATAGAGACATTTTTTTTTTCTTTCAATCATATTACTTCGCAAAGACAGGTTATATTTTTTCCACCCAAAGGTATCACCCATACCTGAAATCCCACCGTGACCAAGTCTCTCCTCTTCAAGGCCGCATGTGTACAGGTCATAGCTATGATCTTGGCCTCCTTGATCAGCAGGTAGTTGGCTCGATCAGACCCACTCCTCAGAAGTTCAAAAGCTCGAAACTCCTGACGACAGAGACGATATGCAAAATTTGTCATCAAGATAACAATCACAACAGAGAGTAGTTATACAATGCTTACCGCAGTCCAAGTTCTAAGCACTTTGCAATGTACCTAGACAGATTCACTGAGACAAGAACATACATTCTCAGCTTCAATGTCCTGATATTTTCTTACATTTTGCTATATCTGTCTTAAATAGACAATCAGGGACGTCACACTGTTTTCACCAAAAAAGTCGGAAAATTTTGCAACATCCCCCCCCCCCCAGTCGGCCGCTGACCGGTTACATAAGACACGTCTAGGCTTTTTATGTTACGAGACGTTTGCCTTGTTTTGGGAGAAATTTATAAGTTTCTACTGGAACCTGGGAAGGGGATTGTATGATTACACAACTAGTGGAAGTTCCAAGAACTTTAAAGATCCTACAAGCAGTGCCGTCATCATAATCATCGATCTAGATCTATACAGTGAAACATTGTCCTCATACAGTAGCCTTCTTGAGACAATGTGCTAAGGGGACCATTCGACTTTATGTTGTCAGGTGTGAGGAGCTAAGCGCTACCAACTTTGATCTCAATCTTAAACAGCCGCCAAACAGTAGTTCGACTCTCGGCCGAAACATGCACAAATTTCTATCGTACTTCCAGTTCCACTGCCATTGTTCTGTGCTTGTATTGCATTAGAAATTATTATAAAACCATGATTGCCTTGGGGACTCAGCAAAGCTGAGATCGGCCAAGAGTAGAAAAGTCAGCGATGACCAAAAAAGTCAGAATTCCCACTAAAGTCGGAAGTTTGAAATCCCTGGCCAATTTATCTTCCTCGGCAAATTCCAGGGTAATCATTGTATATTAATTATTGGCAAAAAAGATAAAATCAAGACTTTCATAAATTTTACCCAGAAAGACACAGTTCTTACAAATATGGAGTTCAATTTTATTTTTTCCCACAGTAAAAGCCCGAAATGGAGAGTACTTCATGGCTGTTCTATCCATAGCTCTATTAAATAAGGCCCCATCTCAAGGTATATGTTCCGGTTATTTTTTAACAGCACAGTGAATGCATACCTCGAGTTGTGTGAAGATTTTCTTAATGTGAGAGAAGCAGCCCTCAGCAATATCCATGTCTTCGGCAAAGCTTTTCCTTTTGAACAAAGGCTGAGGTGCATTGGCGAAAAACTTGTTGAAGGGAAACAATGCCTCAATCTGCTTCACATGCTCATCCTGTCACAAATAAATTGTAAATAAATAAATAAATCAGTACACCAAAAACTAAACAAATAAATAAATAAATGAATACATCAGCAATTAAATAATGAACAAATGAATGCATCCAAAGCTAAATAAATTAAATGAATACATCAGTAACTTAATGAACAAAAAAGAAAGAAAGAAATGAATACATCAATAACTAAATAAATAAATATATCAATAACTACATTAATAAATAAATGTTACCCGATTCAGTGAAATGTGTTTTCATGAGGCAATCGGATTCCACTGATCATGGAGCCAAAAGAATTGATTCTGAACATGAATATCTGGGCACAAAACTGTTTGAGATATGTCATTCTTACTGCTAGGTCTATTCTTTTCCTTTCCCTGTCAGCAATAACTCTCTCTATAAAAATATGACATCAGATTAAGCTCACTTGATTGTCCAACATACAAATAAATAAATATAGAGATGTCAAACTGTTTTCATGAAAAGCTCAGAAAATTTCATCGGATCAATCAGTGCAGTATGGTTACATAATAATACTCCAGGAAAACTAAGCTACTGGCACTGTTAACAGAACTATGCAAGTTTCCAACAGGAATCTGGATTGGCAATGGTTCTACCATTAAATGTAAGCAAAAGGGATATGATGCACTACCATCATCAATAGTTTTCACTCTAAATCTAGATCTGTTTTAGGAACCATTCCAGTCTTCCAAAATTTGTCTTTGCTTCAGTCTTCTCTCAGACCATCGCCTTAATATACTTTCATTTTGTCATAGGATTAAAATCAATCTTTCAATCAAATACTCTCAAGAGATAGCATGATAATATTGTCATGTTTGAGAGACTGAGTGCTATGAGTTTCATTTTCTAAAATGTAATAAACCCCCGCACAATATCTTGATCAGTGCTCGTGAAGAATATGTGCAGAAGCACTGTACTTCCCTCTTCATGTTCGTCAAGGGAGACTTGTATTGCATAAAAGTACAATAATACTAAAAAAAAAAAAAAAAAAAAAAAAAAAAAAAAAAAAAAAAAAAAAAAAAAAAAAAAAAAAAAAAAAAAAAAAAGATCGGCTGGCAAACCAGCCAATCAGAAAGTTGGATATCAGACTAAAGTCGGAAGTTTAACAACCTTGTAAACAAATTAACAAATAAATAAATAAATACACTTGTGATGCACTGATCTACAAGACCATGTCAGCAGTTTGATAAGTTATACCACATTTATAAAATGTATTAATTTTCTTAGTTCCATGTAAAAAAACAAACATCTCTTTAAAATCAATAGTTCTTCACAACTTTCAGTGTCACAAATTCCTCTCAATTTTTGCGACATGAAAAGAACCAGTGATGACTGAATAACCAGTCCAGAAAAAAGAGAATTTTGTACGTACCTGCCCCACATATGGTTTGATCTTACTCAAGAATTCCTCCCAACGAGACAATACCTGCAAGGGCAAAAATAACAATTAGTAAAGTTGTAATCAATCATTTTGAAACTTTTTGACTTATTCTGTCTTCAACCACTATCATATCAATTGCTGAGGGATAAAATATGACTTTTTGTCACTTTTATCATTCTTAACTTTCCTAATGTGTTGCCAATCTCTACAGAACAGTTGTATCACAGAATGCAATATGAATGCTTATTAGCCTCTTAGTTACCTATAACATCCCTATGCTATGTATTGAAAAAAGGAACAAAAGAAAAAGAAAAAAAGAGAGGCAGAATGAGACAGACATAAAAAAACAGATCAGAAAAGATATACAATTTAAAAAAAAAAAAAGAAAGAAAGAAAGAAAAAGAGTAGTATGAAGTGTGAAATCTGGTAAAAGAAGATGTAGAAAGAAAATTTTTAAAAAAAGGTGAGAGGCATTCACACACAAAACCATATGAAGAGTCCAGTGAAAAAATCAGATGTCACATTTTCTATGAAGGGAAAAAAACAGAAATTAAAGTTTAGAAGTCTATAGTTTTTCACTGTATACCCTTTTAAAAACTCTCTTTTTAGCAGAACT
>JBCEWB010280778.1:0-22708 GCA_039654565.1 Peronia peronii
TTTGGCACACAACATTGTTGCATATGGATCTGTGTTTCTATGTACATAAACCCGAAAAAAGCTTATTATCTTTGACGCTATTCTGAAAATGCCATAATAATTGAATAATAAACTCACGAGGGTGCTTGATCCAAATTGTATTTTCGATAGAATGGTGCGTCCAGAACACGTTTTCTTTGAGTAACATTCAGTTTAATCAACCATAATACCAACATCGAGGTGCGCACGCTGGCCATACACTTGAAAAGCGCAGGACTATATTTAAGAAGTCTCCCATGGAGGCCGTGGGTTCTCTTCTAGTGCCTTTATATAGCGCAAGTTCACAGACAGGATATTACGATTGTATGACACTGGCGCAAAACGGGTTTGACTTTCACGGCATAGTTGACATACACACATCTTGTATCAGTTGTCGAAAGCAAAAGTGGCACAAACAGGGTTTTTTTTTTCTGATTTTCTTGAAAGTAGTAATTTTGGACTTGCACGGTTTGCAACTGTAATTGTCGATATGGATCCATCAACAACAACAGCAACATCAGTAAAAATAACAATAACAAGGATAGTAATAACACATCGACAAAAACAGCAACATCATGACGGAGATATTAGCAGAGTTGTCATTGTGAAGAAATCTGCCTATTTGATTGCTGTAGCCATGGGCTGGGGCGTAAAATTTGACGGCATATTTCAAAGGCATTAGACCTATACAGCCAGTTAACATCATCAGCCTTCCATCCCGACCCGCTTTGTATGAGCGATGCTATGTCTTCCGTTTACACAGACCCAACGTATTATCTGTGCACTGAAGATTTTCCTTTGGCTGATGAGATTTAAATTCTCAAATTTGGTAATCTAAAGAGAGATGGAACTGAACTCTCCTATCCAACAGATAAATAGAAACATTTATGATAATTAAGTCTGATTATTTGAGCCAGTCTAAGTGCAAACATTTCCAATTTGTTAAAATTCTCGTCTTTTATATCAAATGATCGTCTGGAAAACGCGGAGTTTTTTTTCCATGTTTGTAGATTGTTAAAAATGCAGTTAGATTTTTTCATCGTTAATTTAAAACTATTTATTAAATTACTTAGAGTTAGCGAAGATGGATCTTAGAATTTCTTATTCCGAAAAACGCATTTTTCCCTTCACTGCAATTCATGGGGGAGAGAAAGACATCACGCATTCTATTGCACATCCGTTTGATTTTTATTGCATTAATTTAATTTGGAAGCTGCGGAACGCTGCGTTTCTTCAGAAGACAAAGCAATAAGAAAATGAAAATATACATTAGATGTGCTCACGAACTCATTCACTTTCTTATATGTAATGCTAATGCACAGATGATAGGGAAAAAATGAAATGAAAAATAAATTCGGAAAAAAAAAAGAAAAGAAAAAGAAATTTAGCGCATTGTATAAATATTTCATACACACACACACACACACACACACACACACACACACACACACACACAAACGAAAAAACAAAAACTGAATCGAATTTTAAAATAAATGACTCTTGAGAAAATAAAAAAGAGACAAACAATTAAAAAAAAAAAAAAAAGAAGGAACAAAATAGATTGTTGAATCGCTGTGGTGTGCACATCGTCTTGGGCGGTTTTCATATTATGCCTGGATCAAAAACGCTTCACTGTTTTGTGTGGGGCATGAGCATTGTCTTGGTCCAGGTCAATGTAAATGTGTATGTACTTACACTAGCTCTAAATCTCTGAGCACGGCAAGAGGCCGACGGTGGCGCCACTCAACCTGAGCAATTTGTCTGTCTCAAAGAAGACTATAACAGTATAACGTCTTTCGGTAAGCTATAGAACCTTTTCCCGATTTGTTCCTATCGTGATTTTGTTGTTGTTGTTGTTGCTTTGGTTCTCGACTTTATGTATTGTCTCTTTTACTCACTTACGTGAGTTTTAAACTTTCCTTTCTTTTCTTGTTCTCTTTTCTGTTTTTACCTATTCACGTAATATGTTCTTTATTATAAAGTTGTTGCGTCTTCCATATTTCAATTTTTGTCTTAGCTACTTTGCATTCTTTCGTTTTACTGACATATTGAATTTCCCAGTCTCCAGTTGTGTCTTTTATGGCCCTAATCTCTTCAGATCTATTTTAATCTCTATTATGAATTTACCTTCTCATTTTATTTTTATCATTGTCTGCAGGATTTTCTCATAGTCTGTTCTATGTTGTCAGTCATCCTCTTCCATTTTTTTTTCAGTTCCTGATTTTTTATAATCATTATGTTTTATTAATTGTGATGACATTTTTATAATTTGTTTATGTTCATTTTTCTCTTTCTATTTTACTATTTATTCCTATTCCAATCTGTAGCTGTGATCTTTTTGCTACCTTTTTATTTTTATTGCCTGTACTTTGTTCTCCTCCATGGTGTTGTACTGATCATGGTACCAAAGAGTTAAGAGGGCGAGATGGGCCCGGCATAGACACCCTGGCATGTACGATAGCATCGGGAGAGAGCATCATAGGAAGGAGATCAAGGATCTTCAGGATTTTCCATGCCACTCGCCAGCTAGGGCACCACTTGATGATGATGGGGCAGAGATTGTCCGACGACTGTTGATGATGACGTTGGCTTTTGTGTACATTGTACAGAGGCTTGTGTACATCCCCACCCTGGGTGTGAGTCTGGCTAGGCGTCAAGTCACCTGAGCGTCATATGGTCATTGTTTGGATTGTGAAGATTTAGGCCTACGGTGATATAACATGGACGAGAGGGAGGAACAAACACACACAGAAAATGAAAATATTCTAAGGGATGGAGGTGGAGTGAAGAACAGAAAACAGGAGGGATTGGTGGATTTAGGGTAGAAAGAGGAGATTTTGTGTATTTGATTCTACTTTTACATGTCAATGAAGGCTGTATATATGTCTATTAATCAGTCTGTCTTCTATCAATATGTTTGTCTATTATTTCGCCTATCCCGTTATCTAAAGACCTATCTATCTGTTTACACATATTTGTGTGTTTGTGTATAAATATATCTATCTGTTTGTTTGTCTGTCTATCAAAGCATGTAAATCCCACATCACGGTCTTCAAAACGTTTATATTACATGTTTGAGCTAAACAGAAAAGTGCATGTTGAGATGTCCCTTTGTTCCGGAAGAAGCTATTCTAGAAAATCACACATTTTCATTATGTAACACACATTCCGGGAGCTGGCGACCACATGCTGAGTCGGGTTGATATGACAAGGGTATCAGGTTCTACCTTGAAGATATATTTCTTTATCAAGTGGAAATCCTGGCCTAAGTAGTTCATAATTATTAAGCAAGTCTGACGTCTGAATAATTATGTTCTCAAATTTGGCGACAAAATGACCGTTTATTGTGCCCATCTTGTGTTGTTTCACTACGTCAGCAGACAGACAGCATGACCAAGATTTCAAAGAAGCCACTTTAATGTTTCATAATATCCTCACATCCGTTGCTTGATCAGCGAGAGAAACAAAGAGGATGCTGGAGATCCCCCTCAGGGTGAGCACCTCTCGCCGTAAAGCACAGGTAGCGTCATACCCGCTCATCAATGGGATTCTGACCCCAGAGGTTTCCAGACTTGGGTAAGTTTACTCCCACGGCTGTACATTTCACATATTATAAAATTACTGATTGTGGATTTTTTCTTCAACGATTTACATACAAAAATTTAGGATGGGAAAGAAAATTGAGGCATTGTATTTTTTGAAAATCCTTTAGTCTTCTTTATTGACGCATGTCTTCTATTTGGACTTTGTTTCATCGCTTTCTGTGACTTTATAATGATTATGCGCTATCTTTGTCATGATGATGTTGATGGGAAGTGGTTGAGAAGGACAGTGGTATGTGCTAGTGTAGCAGTTTAATGTTAAATCATCATCAATATCATCGCTCGCCATCATATCAAGAATCAAAGTCTTGAGAATGTTGCAGCATTTCATTCTGTGACTAACTGCCTCTCGTTAGTCTTGTAGAATACCTTATTACAAACGTTAAGAACTGCTATTTTAAACTGCTTTCATTATCTGTTACTCAGTTGCGGAAATTAATACAGAGACCATGCAACAAATATACGAAGAAGATTGAAGAAGCTCAAACTTCCCACCTTAGTGAAGAAACGAAAGCTGAAATGATAATATCTTGTGCCTCGATCATCAGGCCTTGCAAAAGCCATCTTACAATTAGGGACAACCACAGACAAGGAAGGCGAAGAAATAAATGGAAAGACAACATTAGAGAATGGTCAGGAATGAGCTCTGCTGATACTCCAAGAGCTGTGGAAGATAGAGGGGACAGGGGACGCAGTGGCTCTGTGGGATTGGCGTCTGCTTCAGGGTGAAAACAACTCACTGCGGTGAGGCCAGGATCCACTCGTGGGTCCTCCATTGGGGAATGGAAGGATGCGAAGATCGAAACCTGTATTTTTTCAGTGACTTAACGGTCCTCTGGCTTCCTGTGGGTAGGGTAGCAGGATGTCTAGCCTTCTCGGATAAGGGCGAATATATTTCGGAGGTCTCGTGTATACGCTACGCACGTTAAAGAACCCTTGGCAGTTCAAAATCGATGAAAAGGTAGGCTGAGTGCTGCTGTCCGGACAAAATTTCCAAATTCCAGATTTCTACCCACAAGAATTCTCACCAAAATCGGGCAGCTACTTAAAGCCGAGATAATCCTACTATCTCAGGATTGAAAGGATTAAGAAAGACAAACGACAGAGAGGATTGGAGGAGGTTAGTGGTGTCATTTTCAAAGCGACCTGTACGACATCAGCAAAAGTCAAGGGATATGTGAAGATGACAGAGGTTGGATCAATTTACGAAATAGCATAATGATCTAAACGTTCCAAATGCATGTGAACAGATAATTTCAACATATATGTGTATGGTAAATTTCAACTCTATGTGACAATGGTTCAGCGTACAGTTATTGACGGTTGTGGTTTTTATCGCTTTCATCTTCCTATGGATGGCTATCTTGAAACTGATCAAGGCAGCTCCCGAGAAAAGTAAAGTTGCAGACATTGACAATCACAAACGTCAGTAATGCCATGTTTTGAAGTAACACAACTGTCACTATGTTAATGCAATGTGTAATATAATAAACTACATGATGATTACTCAGCGAAATAGGATAGAAGGGCGGCTATCATTCCTGTAACCAGGTGAAAACGGATTTAACAGGCTGGAAACCTCTGTTCTATCTGGCAGATTGTTCTCTCTCCGGCTTTACGTTTGGCAAATTTGGCCACTCTTGTTTGTTGCTCTACAGGCTCCTAGGTGGCCACGTGACCATGTGAGGCCAGCTCAGGCCAGATCTGAAATAAACTAGGTCGGACGTGTGCGGAACATCCGAAGACGTCTCTGATAACCATCGATGACATCCGAGCCGTGTTATGTTTATAAGGTCGTCTTATTGTGTTTTGAATACAAATATGCGTCATATTTCTCGACCCGTCTCGTTCAGAACAACTGAGCAGAGGGCATTTACCCTTCAAAGTATGTTGATCTAAATCCATATCTCCCGAGATTTACGAGAATATCCGAGGCAGTCAAAGTGCTTTGTCAATGACAACAGTCTGTTCTAGTAACTAACTGTTCTAGTTACTACTTCTTTAGTAATAGGCCTTTGGCAATGAAAATAGACTCATATAGTTACATTGTAATAAATTCACTGTGGGCTACACTAGCTCTGTACAGACAATTGAAAATCGCTAGGTTAGTGCATGATTTGACCAATGTAAGCACATACGATGCTTATGCCTTATGGAATAACGCCCACATGTTGATGTTTCATTCATCACTAAAGTATGTTTTATCTTTATTCTTAGCCCTTACCTCAGCCTGCAGTCATCGTGATATTTCTTCATGAGTCTTTTCCTTCCTTCCTGGTTATGGGCCAGGGCTTGAGTCTCCTCCAACGTTTTCTTTGTCGTTTCCTGGATATTGCCCGTCCATCTTTTCTTCTGCCTATCTCTTTGTAGCTTCCCATCTTCTGTTCCTTGTAGAACAGTTTAAGTAAGGCCACTGGACAGTCTCTTTACATTCTTCTTCACTCAGGAGAACACCTGGCAAGTTGGTACATTTAACCCTCATTCTTACTTGGCCCTGCTTGTTATTGCTGTGAAATACCCTTAGTCTCTGCTTTTCTATTTGAGAAGTCATCGATAGGCACCCTTTCCCTAGCAAGGCCAAATCAAGGTTTTCTTCTGAAAATATATTGATGATAATCGTTTGCACGGTTATCTAGACGTTATATTGAAAAAAAAAAGAAAAAAAAATCCTCACTGATAGAAATACGATAGATTATCAGAATGGAGCTTTCAACCGTGATATATCAGACTGTGCCAAGAAGAGTTTGAATCATAGCCATATTATCAATGGACTGGATAAAATATTAATGTGGCTCTTATCGATACCGTATACTGGTAAATATAATAGACAGAGTTAGCCGATTATACATTAGTGCCTCCTCTTTAAATCTGAGTTTTTAAAAAATCAACTATATTCATTAAAACGAGGTAGCCCAAATTATGAAAATTCATGGACGTCAAAGTAGTAGGCCAGCACAGAGTGACTACTTAACTTGTGACATGAACAGGCATCAACTCAGCGTGTGGCTAATTGTAAGAAGACAAAATCTGCTATAACATGGAAGCGGGACACCACTATATGATATGATAGAGATAACAGTAACTCAGTGATTTCATGAGGCACGTCATGGGAGGTCTGCATTCATGCATTGTGTCCTTGTCGAGTTCTTCTTTGTATGTTTCTTTGTTTCTGCGTGAGGGACTTCCTGTGTGTCGACACGAGGAATGAGCGAGGTTGAAATGTTTTCCTAACTTCACGGCGTGAAAACATCAGCATGTCAGCAGCATCCTCAGCACAAAAACCGTCGCTTCCGTAACGCTCCAGACCTGCCTGGAGCGATAAGCTCATCAAGACATTAAGAATAATAATAGTGAAAACAAAAAACAAAACAAAAAAAAAACCACGGCAGCAACATCAGCAACAATGGAAATCACATTATCTGTTGTATCAGAGACATGCGTTTTGAAGGCGATAATGGCATTTGGCCTATAAATAACTCAAGTGTGATGCAGACAATGACAGATTCGCGCCTGAAGATTACGACATAAAAATTAACGCCAGATTTTGACATTGACACAAAGTAGTTATGACTATCTTGATGAACAAATCAAAATATTTGGTTTCCGAATGTAACCTTCCCATAAACTCCCTTGCTTGTATTTCAGTCTGCCTGGAAGAAATATTGCTCTGCAGTATTCTGTTTCTCGTTAAGGTGAATGTTCGCATGCATATTGATTACTTTTGTTCAGGTTTTTATACCCTGTGTTTGTTTACCCAGAAACATGCCTGTTGTTCAGGTTCATTATTTGCTCCAACAGCTTTTGTTATCTGCCCATAAATTTGTCGGCAGTTTGTGAGGAAAGCAGTAAATTTTCTCTCCTTGATTGAGTCGTCTGTTGTATTTCTTGAAGTAACATTTGTTATGATAGATTTGATATTTGCGTCAAGTCGATTTATTCCAATAAATAGTAAGAATAATTAAAAGTGTTTAGTAATGCTCGATATGGTCTCCAGCAAGAATTTTATCTCGTGGATGTCTGACTCTGACATACTTTAAAAGATAGACTTTTATCAGGTAGTCGTCAGCATCATGTATCATTATAATACGGTGTCTAAGATAGTATGTATTATAATACTACGTAGTGTTACCTTGAATACAACAGAGAGTATCTTGCACTGGTAACACGACGAGGTCGTTTGTATACAAATGCTGTCTCCTCTGATTTGCCATGCCTTGATAGGAAAGTAAATAAAACTGAAGCATAAACTTTAAGTTATTCGGGAGAAAGATGGCGTTTTTTTCTCCTGTTTTCATATACCACATCATCGACACATTCTCACTGTACGGGACCAAAATGTGAGTGAAAGTGAAACATAAATAGGACAAGATGGAGGGAAGAATAGATGGAGGAAGGTGGAAGAATTGTGAAAAGGAGAGTAAGAGAAGGACGGAGTCTGGGTGGGGAAGGGGAGGGGAGTGTACAGAGAGGAAGGTCGCTCGTGTGCACGTCAACGTCTGACAAACTACGAGCACGCATATCTCAGTGTGAGCAGCAGCTGTCCTCAAGCTTCTCACGACCTCCTGAGCCTGAGGCGTCCAACAGCATCCGCCCTGTCTCCATGTACCAGTCAGCCCGAGGCATCATCTCACAGTAGGTCGACTTTACTAGCTTCAGCATGGGGGTAAATAGAGCTGGAGGTGTTGACAGCCGACTTGTGCCATTGTACGAGAATAGCCCAGGTCACAGAGCTTTGTTTTGTTTTTTTTTAGGAATAGTTTTAACCCTTTCTATACCACGACCTTTAGTGCCTGGATTATAGAGGCTTTGCAGCAAAGCTTTTCCAATTGAGATGTCAGTTACTAGTTATTTTACAGACCGATGCAAAGAGATCTAGACAAAGAGGAAAGGTTCGAGACCAAAGAAAAATATTCTTGAGGCCGACACGTTAGTCTTTTGACACTAGAAAATACCGACTGCCATGATCATTACACTTTCTTTTCTGCGCTTACATCAGCGCTTTCTTTGAAATGCTCCATGCCCAACATCCATGTTGTTTTTCAGATTCTGTCTTTAGGCCGACAAAACATTGTAGTGTCATATCTAAATATTTGGAATGGTTTCTTATAATCCACCGGCAGAAGTTATTTGTGTCAAAAGGTTAACTTTTGCCACTCACCTTATTGCCATTTTGGTTGCATTGTTCACAAGTTAACTGTCTAACCAAAAACAGAAGCGGCTCTTCGTGGCAATACCTCCCCCATCCCGCCACCCCCCTCCTCCCCGCCCCAATACGGTAAACTGAGACCAGGTTGTACTTGCTTTCGAATGTCTTTCATGTGAATCGTTTTTTTTAGAAACAAAGTCTATTGCTGAAAAGTTGAGGTACAAAGCTGGATGTATGCATCACAACAGGGAAACAAAGCAGTCCTTTGCTGTATATAGATAGTCATTTATACCGATTACCTGCGGCAATCCATCGATATGACCATAATATCTTTAAGCTTGACAGGCATATTGTGGGCCATAAGGCAGTTCTTGATCGGCAAAAATACTTATATTCCTTTCATTGAGAGCGCCGTCCTCGGGAGGCTGAAAGGAGTCAGGTTTACATAACGTAGCTTGAGCGGAAAGCTGTGCCTTGTGTTGAAGGACGTTGCATATTATGCTTTTGGTATTGTTTGTAATGTATATTAAAGGGGAGTCCTAAGGCGAATGAAAGGCATAAGATTAATGAATATACTTCAGCATTATTACAGCTACAGAGCACCACTTCGTGTATGGTAAACAAATAAAAGAGATGAAAAGTAGTGCTGGTCGTAACTCATAAACAAAACCTCTTATTTGGTCAGACTTATGAATAATTATACTTAAGATGCACAATCAATTCTTTGCAGTCCAGCTTTAAACGTCTAAAACTTGTGTCCGTTGAACAAAGTCAGGTCATAAAGCAAATATATGTACAAAGCTACTGATATAATCAAAAAAGGATTTTTTTTTCACATAATGTTTCCACCATTTTCACATATGATATCACAAAATTCTGACATCATGATCGAATCTCTGGATCAGATCAGGATATGAACTGTATGCTCCTTGCTGCTTTCTATTGACAAAAAGTTGAAGTTTAAGCGTTTTGGCTCAAAAATAAAAAGTATTATTGCTAGCGTTGTGTTTTCCACGTCGAAATCGACGGTTAGAGTCGGCCTATCAGTTTTCACCTTTAATTACTTCCCCAAAAAGTGCTAATGGAGGTGCACAAAGTGCAGCCACAACAAACGGGTGACATTTTCAACTGCTTTGTCTACGCCACACAAAGGCAACAATAATGCATTCAGTGTCGTTTCTCCAATCGCTCACGCTTGCGGAGAGCGGTAAAGATACCATCTACAAAGTCCTCACTATGTGTTCGTTAACATGCAAAATGAGGACCTTGAATGACACAGCAAGTGCTCTATCAATTATCGTGTCTAACCAGCAGTTTGAAAAAACACAATAAGTTGTCAAGCTGGTAGTCGGTAGAAACACAACATAAGTTGATGGTTTCGCTGTAGCAATGCTTGGGCGTATCATAATCGTGATCTCTATTTTGGGTGTATAGCGAGACTAGTCTGGCTTTACCTATGTCCTTGTATCGTGTCTTAGTAACAGAGGGAAAGATGGACACACTGATACACAAACAAACCGACAGGTACATCGAGGAATACATTTTAAACAATCACAGAGACAAACTGGCAGATAGACGGATAAGCAGAAAATACAGACCTCAGACAGACAGAACGTCGTCGGGCAGGCAGGCAGACAGACAGACAGACAGACAGACACAAACGGATAATAGAAAAAAATAATAAACAGACCTCAGAGAGAATGAAAAGACAGACAGCAGATAGATCTAGTTATAATTATGGACAGACTCAGAGGCCGAGACAGGGGGAAAGAGATAAACGTCCAAACAGAAAAAGTGAAAGGAGAAAGAGACTGAGAGAAAATATGGGATAGGAAAGAAAGAAATGTACCAAGGACATCGAGATCTTTTCTCAACATCATTTGATTCTCTCATGTTAGATTGTAACAGCGGCAGCCCAACGTCATTGCCGGTGATGAGCGATTCCAGGTTAGATAACTGGTACTGGTGTCAGTGAGCGCAGAAAAGTCCGTGTTTAGAGGGTCGAACGAATGCGACCTTCTGTACGGTCTTGTTAACAGTTACAATACAATAATATTATTAGCCTAGTTCTTTCGTTGTTTGTTCATTTATTTATTATTCATTTGTCTGTCTGATAATATAGGAAAGCTCTTTGAATAAAGCTTAGTCATTTTTACATATAAAACTGTCTTATTACACAAAGTCCACTAAAAATACTTCGACCAATAAAATGTCCAGTGTCCAACTTCTTGACTTTGCAAGATAATCTCCAAATCCCAGCTTCAGCATTGATTGAATATGACAGTAATGCTCAGAACATAGTGTAATGCGGAACTTTACAGTTACACACACATAGAAGGGTAAAAGGGTAACGCAATAACTAACATTGGTCCACTCACTGAACCCACTGTCGTGCCATAAAAAAAGGGAAAACAGTAATTGATCTGGACATTTATGGGTAAATTGAGTCCTTTTTGTGACGGAAAAATGGACACATGATATTCGGGGCCTTTTTGTATCTTATAACTGTATGTGTATGTGTGTGCTTGTCTATTTCTCTCTGTGTATGCTTGTCTATTTATGTATGTGTGTGTGTGCTTGTGTCTGTGTATGTATTATTTTAAGAATTGGCCGGAAAAAAATAAACGAAGTGCAAACGAATGACAATAATGAGATACTGAAGACCGGTGTTGTGTTGAGATACTGTGCTTTGTTAATATTGGATTGCTCATCTGATTGCTTGACAACATTCTGTCTGACCTTATTCATAATGCATTCTAGGCAGATTTTTTTCTCTCAGATCTTTCTTGGAATTCTTCTGATACTGTACACCATTCAAAGTTTTCAGCCCTGTTCAATATCTACTAGGTTCTTTGCGAGATAACCTAGAAGGCGAAGACAAATGATGGGGCCCTCAACGAATAGTTCTGATTGATTCCAGTGGGACTGACATGGTCATACAACGAACTGTGAGAAGTGCAGTTTTAACATTGATTAAGATTGTTTTCCCCTCACAGTTAGATCTAGATCTAGCAAAGTTGTAACTGGTAATGATCGATGAATAATCTCAGTTTATCCGAACTTGACCATATAAGCTTACATCAACTGGTGATGAACTCAAAGGAAGTGGCGGCTCACTGAAAGTTTTGTTTTTTCTTACTGCTATGGTTTTCTTCCTGGAGGAGAACTTCAGCATTGTTTCAATTTAGGGTTTAAGACAAGATAGCAAGAGAAAGAGGAATGAGGCAAAAAGGAGAATAAAATAGATTTGTTCCGACCAAGCGAACGGCTGGAAATCCCCGTCTAATTTTGGTAGGGGGTACAAGCACTTCAAACTGTTCACTCTCATTGACATGACAAAAACAACAAAAATGCACGGGACCGGTGACAGTTGTTCTCGGATCTCGTGGAGGAGCGGCAACAAGTATCAGTGAGTGTGTTCTATTTTAGCAAGGGGGTACAAACACTCCGCCGGGGATTTCCAGGTTTTTTGCTTAGTCGAATATGAACTATTACAACAGGCAGGGGACGGGCAGCAAGTGGTGAGATGTTACGGCACGTTCTTGCCACGCTTTGTTATGCCGATGATGGCCCAAGCAAAGCTCACCCTTTGACCCCGACCTGTTTACATTTCACACCAACCCAAACCCCGCTCTTCCATATTATTGGACGTGACAATCACAACACTCACAGTTATCTCAACCTCCCATCTACAACATTCCCGTAGTGTGTTTGCCCTCATGCTCACCACTAGAAACAAAACACAGTAAGTACGAAAACGGGAATTGGTTTTTGAACAGCACTGTTTACTTCCTTTTACCAGACACGAGGGGTGTTGAACAAACATTGTAAAAAAGAAAAAAAAATCACTTTTCTTCCTGGCATTTCAAAGATTAATCACAAAGAACTAACAACATAATTATACGATAAGGAAAACTTGAATCTATTTTTATTTTCTTTACGCCATGAATTTTTTTTTTTTTTTTTTTAATGAATTTTCACGACGTACATTTCAAGAAAAGAAGGCAAAAGTGATTTTCTAATCCTTTTACACTGTTTGTTCAACAGCCATTCTGTCTGACAAAGGGAAGTAATACGACTGGTACAAAACAATCCCTATTTAAGAATTTTGAGAAGGAGGACTAGAAGTCTTTTCTGTTCTTAGATCTCGAAAGTGTACTCGACTGTCTCTTCTTACGGAATTTCACATTCAAGAAAAATGAGGTTTTGTGCTGTTTCAGTGTTTGTGGTGGTGTTTTTGTTTGTGGTGTTGTTTTTGTTTGTGTTGTTGGTTTTGGGTTGTTGTTTTTGTTTGTGTTGTTGGTTTTGGGTTGTTGTTTTTGTTTTTGTTGTTGGTTTTGGGTTGTTGTTTTTTCGTCATTGCCAAAGGATACACCACGTTCTATTAGTCCAGTCGATTCGGTCTGCAAAATGAAAATCCTAGAGCGAAGAGTGAGAGAATTTTTCTCGAAAGGAGAAAAGTAAAGATGTGTGCCATTCTAGGTATTCCAGTTTTACCTTTTACGATACTGTCACTGTGAGGCTTACAGCTTGAATTTTAACTGTTGATCTCTCACTGATTTTTTTTTTTTTGTTTTGTTTTGTTTTGTTGTTTTTTTTTCTCTGGCCTTTTTTCCTTTTGTTTTTTTTTTTTACCTTAACTTTAAGTGAGTGAAGTGTGACTTAGGTACTTTTCGTTCTAAGGAACTTCCAGTTTCTACATCTGTAAGGTTTGCTGAAATCCGATTGTAAACAGTGGGGCAAAATTGTTCAGTTAAAAAAAAAAAAGAAAATACATGGACATATTTTTTTTTATGCCACTTTTCTTTTTCTTTTTTTTTTCTTCTTCTCTTTCTTCTTCTTCTTCGTCTTCATCATCATCATCATCAACTTCTTCTTCTTCTTCTTCTATTTCTTCTTCATTCTTCTTCTTCTTTTAATAAATAACTGTAGGCCTGCAATAATGACCCAGAATGTAATAATTGTTCACAGTGCTGTGTGTGGTTCCACAAAAGAAGCCGAATGCATCCCGACACGTGAGAACCCCCAAATTTAAACAAAGCGGAGGTTTCTGAACCAGTCACAAGTCGACTAGAAGTTGTCAACCAATATACGGCTTTTTGTCATGAGAAAGTTAATTTGCTCTCACGGTAGGAGCAGCCAGACGTTTTTTCTTCTATATGTGTGTATGTTTTGGGAAGTTTAAGGGTGCCGGGCTCAGCCTTCGCGTAATAAGTACCCAAAGTACTGTGAGCATCTGTTTCAGCCGTCCTGCATGCCTTCTACTCCAAATAAATACGAAATTCAGGAACTGAGGGCTGATAGGAGAAGAAAGAACAATGAAAGAGCTAAAAAAAAAAGTCGGTAATAATAGAGATGTCGTGGACGTTTTAAATCAGCTACTTCGGGTACTTTGGGGTATTAGAGAAATGAATCAATGGTTTGAATCAAAATATTTGATACTCACTCGTACAGAGGGGAAAAAAAGAACGAAAAACAATGATTTCATTTCAGACACCCAATTTAGAGAGATGTGAAATCAAGAATTGAAAGTAGTTGGATTATAACAATATAATTTTAACTGCTTGGCGTGGGTGGATTAGTGAGTGAGATGTAAATATCAGTGATTTCATGCACTTGCCATAACTATGACACAATGGGATATCAGTCATTCCCTCTTTCTCATTATGGATAGTTGGTAAAGAGAGAAGTCAAATCAACGATCTGAGACAACTTTGTATAGATAGGGAAGTAAGAAATCGGCAGTCAGAGATCCTACTTATTATTGCTGTCTTATTTTCCATCCGTACAAGTATAATTCATCCTATACGGAGATTTCGATGGTAAGGCTCGGGTGAATTGGGTTTTTTGGGTTTTTTTCCCCCTGTCATCTCAACATTTTGTTTGCTTGAAATTACAGAAGCAGCCCTTGGTGCAGAATGATTGAACAAATTTGGCCGGCCTAAGAAGTCACTTTTAACAGCAAGAAAGAAAATTCTGGTTAAGCCTTGTGTTTACGAAGGACAACTTTTGTAAAAGACACAAACTAAATGATAATAATAATAATAAAATGATGACTCTGTTAACTTGGATAAATCATTTATCGCAAGTTCATAGCCCATCATGAGATGTAATAAACAAGTTTAGCAATGAATTACACTAGGCAGAAGCTAACATTTAAAGTACATATTTTGGTATAGTTAAGGGTTGCACCAGCAGCGATCACGCAAAGCTTCTCTAAGTGACACAACCATGTCAGTTTACAAGAGTTACTCCACTTTTTACGATGGGCGATCAACACATCTTTATACTCGCGCTAACATTTGTCCCCCGTGGTACGTGAAATTAAATTCGAACACTTTAATTCATGTTTCTGTTGTGACCAATCTTGTTGCAATAATTCTAGTCTTTGTGGTATACTGATTCTTAAATTTTAAAAAAAAAAAAAAAGGAAAATATCTGAAGTAACGCTGTAACCTAACAAAAAATAACGTGTATTTCAATACTTTTTCAATTTAAATCTGTAAAAGGGCCTTTTTAGATGATCACATTTTATTTTGGTGTGTGTACTGCATGTATATGTGTGTGTGTATGGGGGTGTGGAGGGAGGAGGCCAGGTGATGTAGACAATAGGAACAGAGAATAAGCAAACTCATCGGTCAAAACATAATATAGTAAGAAAGCACATTAAGACGGCAAAAGACTGAAACATAAACCGAATCGAATTGCATCAGATACAGTATTCTGCTCAGAAACCGGACTGAATGAAAGACAGACAGGTCTAACACTACTGACAGTCACAAATTTGAAGGCTGTCTAAGAGTATATTGCTCTCAAGTGACTGTTCGCTCTCTGCAAGAAGTAAAACCCGCGCAAGGTGCTCGTGAGTGACGGGATAATAATAGTTTATGATCGAGCCTACTCTTCAGTTTTGCGCTCACACGGGACCTACGTCATGTGCTGACGCCGGAGAGTCTGTGAGTCATTGACATACGCCAGTAGTCATTTCATGCCTAAAAAAACACCCTCCGTGCCCCTGACACCCATCTTTAGCACAGACACCCAGGCTTTTTACAGCGGTGTTGTTTTCCAGTATGGAATGTGTGTCTCCTGTTTGTCCTTCTTTCTTTCTTTTTTTTCTTTATTTCTTCCTTTTTTATTATTTCTTCCTTCTTCCGTTCTTTCTTTATTTCTTTCTTGCTTTCTTTCTCTCTTTTATTCTTTCTTTCTCTCTTTTATTCTTTCTTTCATTCTTTCTTTTCATTTCTTGTCATTCAATTTTTCTGTTCTTTCTTCCTTTGCTTTCTTTTTTTCTTTTCTTCATTTGCTTTCTTTTTTTTCTGTTTTTCTTGCTTTCTTTCTTTTTTTTTCATTTTTTCTCAATTTTCTTTCCTTTTTATCGATTTTTTTCTCTTCATAGTCTTTTTTCTCTCTGTCTCCCCCCCCCCTTCCTGTTTACTTCATTATCTTTCTGTTAAATGACCACTGACTGCTCTTAAAAGCACCGCGAGTTTCATTAATTTGCCCTCTTTGAGACTCATCGTGGAGTTGGTGTAGTACGGCCAGTATTTCTTTCTCTGCTTGAGCAATTCTTTCTTTCTCAACTTCATCTAGCTTCTCTTATTCATCTCTCTCTCCTCTCTCTTTCTCTCCCTCCCTCCCTCTCTCTCCACTCTCTTTCTCTCCCTCCCTCCCTCTCTCTCTCCTCTCTCTTTCTCTCCCTCCCTCCCTCTCTCTCTCCACTCTCCCTACCTCCCCTCTCTCTCTCTCTCTCTCTTTGTTTGCTTTGTTTCTTTTGTTTTGTTTTTGTTATTTGTTTGTTATACCGTTATAAAAATAGTACAAGTGTATAATGAGAATAAAAAAAAAAAAAGAACATTGGCTTTGCATACAAAATTAAAATTCAGAAAGGAAAATGCAAAAACAAATGTATTTATTTTTATACCAGCAGGTGTGCAGAAGAACGAAATCTCTGGCTCATAGTCATACCACGATAATTTTACAGAATCTCTTCCCATCCGTTTTACAGACGATGAGCACCGTCTCTAGTCGTATTGCCTTAATGGGGATTGTTTTGACCAGCGCTATTACTGCCCTTTACCAGACACAAGGCTTGTTGAAGAAATGGGGTAAAGAAGGAAAAACTTCACTTTTCTTCTTGTCATTTGAAAAACTGAGCACAAAATTTTTTTACTACAATTATTAAGATATGAAGAAACGGTTTCCTTACATAATGATTTGAAAAAGAAAAACATTTATCATGTACATTTCAAACAAAAAGTGTAAAATTCGTTTATTTCCTCTCAATGCGGCTTGTTCAACACAATAATAAGGCTGGTCAAAAACAATTCCCAGTCTCATTACATGAGTAATTATTGTTTTATTGTTATCGTGGTCACCGTCAAATGTGGCTTGCCGTTGCAGCCGTTGTTATTGTTGTTGTTGTTGTTGTCGTCACTGCTATTATAGCTCGTGTTTGTGCTTTGTATATTTGTACTTGTTGTTGCTGATATTCTCTTGTTTTCCCCCTTCCATTTCCACCGAGTTCTGTGGCTGTGCTTTGACAGGTCATTTTCCACTGATGCATATCTCTGCCCTCTGCTGACAAAACGTCCATAATATGCATAGCATATCTAGGTCATATTAGCTCTTTGTCAGATTCGAATTCTCGATGTCAGGATGTATCTTTTGTTCTTGGTCTCATGTTGATATCTTGAAAAATACGGATATTATGAACTTTTGTATATATAGATTACCAATAGTTATTTACTGAGTGACAGATTGAGGCGGTTTTTTTTTTCTCTACTGTAAAATTTGATTTTCTGTATTTACGTTTATGCTGTGGATAGCATAGCAAGATGTCTGTGCCCAGTTAGCATGTCGTAAGGCAGTCTTTGTCTTCTTGTATACTGTTTGGATGCTATCTCCCTTTTTAATGGCGTATCTCTTTTTCTACTTATCCTTTCCTTTCTTCTTCTTTGCGGCCCGCTTATTTCTTCATTGATTATTCTTTCTCTGTTGTTTCATCTTCTCTTTCTTCTGTACTCCTTTCTTTTTCTTTCTGTTTCTTTCCTCCATTCCCTGCCTTTCTTTCCTCATATTGGGGACACAACATGCCTAGAAACTTTAAATCAACCATTGTAGCATTATTTTAAACAAAGAAATATTTTGGCATCAGCACAGAAAAACTTCGTTCTATACAAACTTACAAAAACAAGTTTGTATCACAGCATTACGGGAAGTGCAGCTTCCGAAACAAACATAAAACAATCAACGTAACACAAAAATGGCGAGTAATTTCCTCCTTAATTTATCGCTTACAGGGAAATGGCCGATGGTCCAGAGATAAGCGCCATCTCCCAGGGCGAGAAAGAGATCACAATTGTTCTCCCCCCAGCAGAGACAATTAAAAGAAGAGAAAAAATTAAAGGGAGCCTCGCCTTGCTTGAGAGACAACGGAATAATCTGAAAATCGCTTATCTTTCGGTAATAGCATCTGCCATGGAGCAATTGCCACGCCTAAACAGGCAAAGGTCTGGATTGGAATTCCTTGAAATCTTCCTGGTTCCCTTGTACACCATTTACATGCAGGCGATCGGGCGGTAAGGCACACAATTACAGAGATCTAAATGTTCCAAGTATGTCGGGCGGATCCCCGTTTCCTCTGTTCAGATCCTCGTTTTCTCTCTCGCAGAATGTACAGTATTTGCACCATTCCTTTCTTTTGTATCTGGGGGATATTATATACAATCAGTTCAGGTACTTGCAGAAAGGGAAGTGAAATCAACTCGTTTTCAACCCGGCCGAAACCAGCCGATACCGTTTCTCCGCCGTACGTCTCCTGGGGAATATTGTATACAACCATTTCAGGTACTTTCACAAAGAGAAGCGAAATCAACGACCGTGAATACTCCGTGCTAAGAGGTTTAAAAGCAACAATTTGAAGTGCCTGATATAGAAAAATGAGAAATCAGGGAAGCAATGACTGTTTCAAATTCCATCACATAATGACCCTTTATGTCATTCTATACCAGAGATCTGGACAATATTGTTGTTCTAAAGAACGACTAGAACTACAAATTGTCCCTTATGCTGGGCCGTTTTGCTGCATATTGTAAATGTAGATATCTGGTTTCTGTACAGATGTCTGGTTCCTGTACAGAAGTCTGATCTCTAACTTTTTTGGGACTCTAGGACGGGGTTTGGGTGTTGGAAAGGGGAAGGGAAGGAATTAACTTTAAGATATCCTGCAGGCATGTAAAAAGTCCAGGTTTTAGTTAGTAGCTATTCTCATGTGCAGCGCGACGAACAAATAAAACAGAATGAGGTAGTATAAAATAGCTTACCTTGTGTCTCTCATTAGGCAGAACGAAAAGGACGTGGTGCGGGTCCTGAAAATGATTTTTGAATTCCAGACTTTTTAAATTCAGATTGACTGTGTTCAAATTAGAGGAAAAGCGTGGATTTGTTTTTTTTCTTTTCTGCCATGACAACACCACCATAATGGATTTTGTGTCTGGAAAATTAGCCATTTTCAAGAGACTAAGGCTCCTAGAGTATTTGAATGTAATCGTTTGAAATTTTGTTCGTGAAAGAAAAAGATCTGGCTCTATAAAACAAATTGTGCATTTCTTTTTTTTTTGTTTATAGATCATACAATGTCTGTCATAAATTTTTGAAATACGCATGTTGACAGATGTGTAAATTTCTCAATTTACGGCCATTATTTCCTCAAAAATGAAAACAAAATTCAGAAAAACGGATGCATATTATTCAAACACATACCTTAGTGAATAGATAGTCAAAATTAAAAATTAGTTGTTTCAGAAATTTTTGAAAAAAGCGTTAGTAAAAAAAAGGTGAGAAAAACATACATTTTGAGAAAATCGCAATTTCATACTGTTCATATAATAGTCTCTTTGTGGTGCCCTTTTGTTGAAATTTTGGGGCATATACGGATGTTCCTGGCCACAACCGTTGTTTTTCTCATATCAGAAGAGATTGTCATTGTCAGGACCGGCCACCTCCCTCCCCCTCCCCCCTTAAGAGTATAAATGTGTACGACCTTGACAAAAAGCGTTCGTTGGAGGTCTCGCCGATTGCACGGTTGTACCTCATCAAGCCTTTTGTGTCTCATTTGCTGCTCGGCTTATAAAACTGCCATCCAGAGGGACTAAATTGTAAAATAATCCGTCTCTTAGCGAGGGGTAAATGCGCCTTTTCTGTTTCTATAAACGAAGGCATGTTTGGTGTTAACTTTTTCTTCTACAACCAGTCAGACTAAATTAGTTTTGATATGTTCAAATGTTTTGCTTGTTTGTTTTTTTTTGTTGTTGTTGTTGTTGTTGTTTTTACAGCTATCTAATGCAGTCTGAGTTTGAAGCATGTATGGGCAAAAAAGAAAGAAGAAACGAAGAGAGAAAAAAGAAAAAGAGGTCTTTTACCAATATAGACAATTTATGTATCGCTATTTTCACGGGCTTGCTATTGCTAGACTTTGTTTTAGACTTGCTAAAAAAAAAAAAAAAGAAAGAAAAAGGAAAAAGAGAAGAAAAGGGGAAAAGAAAAAGGCAGTAAACGCAAACACTTATGAGAAGAGAATAAACACAAAAAAAGATTAGATTCAGAATTCAGTTAGTGCCAGATGCTGTAATGGTGTGGCAAAGTCGTCGCAGAAACTGCATATCGTGCACGCCTCTGTCTTTACACTAAACAGAAAGGACACTTAAAATGTCGCCTGGGGCCGGTACTTTGCACTTGCTATTTCACACGAGATCTGAAGAATTCTACCCATGCTTTTTCTAGGAGTTCACAGCAAAAGAGAACCGTCAAGCAGCATACCACCTTCATGCATTTTGTCCGCTAGAATTAAAGAGCGAAAAGTTATAGTAAAAGATTAGGTTACTGTGAATATTAAGAAAGATGAATTTTCATCTGATCATAAGGCCTACTTACGGTTTATTGTTACTTGTAAAAAAAAACCATTAGATTACTGTCAGTATTCAGACACACGGATTTTTTGTAGATCAGACATGCCAATTTTACGGACTAGAACCTATTAAAACACTGAGCATCCATAGATATAGTTTGACTCAAGAAGGTGTCGCATGTCAGTTCGAGGACTCTGCCTGAGTTATACATAATAAAGCATACACTTAAAATATAAACTATTTTTCACAATATCTCTAACTCAATTTTGAGGCAGAATCCCTTAGTGTTAACCCTAAAAATGCCATGAGAAAGTGCTAAAAATGGCAGGATTTCTTTGTTTAAAAAATGACATAATGTCGCCTTAAGATGACAGTATATATCAGGATTATGTGACTGTGCTGTCTGCTGTTTGAAAAGGAATCAGTGCAAAGTATGATAAGGAGTCTTTGACCATATCAGTCCTTGGACACCTTGAGAGTGAATCTTATATAGTCCGATATAAACATACACAAAAACGCCACACCACTGCGATCACTATCCACTATCGTCTGTCATCTTGTCCAAGATATAGGCCAAGGATCAGATACGTGTAATTCCATCTACTCGGATCAGCTTTTCATCATCTTCTACATTACATGCCATGTCTTATTTATAAGATTAGCCTTGGGCTGCCTGTTCCTCTATTGCCCCAGACATAGAACTAAATACAAAATTAATAAAAATACCTCCAGCGTCTGGTTTCATTTTATAGCAAAGCACAGATACCTTACTAGTCATAGATCTATCTAGCTATTTTTATAAAGACTAGCATCATTGTCCCACAAACAAAAAACTCATAAAGAAAGAAATATACGTACACATTCTAGATCTAATTTCATTTAGATCTATACAAAAACACAGAGACCATTATTAGTTATATACCATTTTGTAATATTTATGAGGCTAGCCCTTTTTTTCTTCTTATTCCTTCATTGTTTGAGGAAAAAAAAAAGTTAAAATAGAAAATACGTTCAAAATCTGGTCTCTTTTTATACAAAAACCACAGTGTATGTACAAAAAAATTTTAGTTTTTCAAAACTAGAACGTGATCACTCAGTACCGTTCCGGGGGCCCAGGGTTTACAAGTAGGTTCTCTTCTCCCACCTGCAGGCGGTGTAAGCCCACCATCGGTGGGATGTCTCCCATGAAGTGCCATCCTCGACATTTCAGGAGATACATCTCTTCTCTCTCTCCTTGCTCGTGTCTTCTGTCCCGCTGTCTTTCCTCTCTTCTTCTTGATGTGTAAACGTATCTCACCGTGTTTGACACAATATAGCCGTAATCGTGCTGATGTGCCGTTAAACCCCAACACAAACAAACAAACAAACTCAGTACCGTTCGCATATCCATTCCTCATGCAGAGTCAGATGAAGAATGTCCGTTGTTGATTTTTCTCTTTCTAGAGAGTTATGAATTTTCTTCTTTGGAGAGCTTGAAACATAATAAATATTATTTCAAATTTCATCACATATTCTCTGTATAATGCACTTTCATTTTTAACAATCAATACCTGCTCAATAAAACATCATTCTTTCAACGCTATGCTATGCAATGTTAATACCTCAGTTTATCATTATTATATTTTTATTTATTATTATTTATTATTATTATTATGTTTTCAGTATATATGAGAAGAGATCCTCAGGGTCCACAGAAAATCCGGGCATTGCACAGAAATGAATGTGCCCCGAAAATTGGATTGCCTTAGGATTGTTCTGTTCTCACTATAAAAAAGCAGACAGTTACACGAATTCATTCCCGACAAGGTGCCTGCGCCACCCTGGTTCAATCCCTTTCGGCAATCTTGTCTATCTTCCTTTCCCGTACATTCTGTTAAGTGTATTAAATTTTTGCGCCTGTATCTTAAATCTTTTTTTTTCCGCGTGTTTGCGATCTAGAGGCATAAACCTCACTTGATTAAAGCTGAAAACCGTGTACCTAAGTTTGTATCTGTTCGATCTCCATCCAGATTTCCTGTGTGTCTCTCAACTGT
>JBCEWB010280884.1:15253-41855 GCA_039654565.1 Peronia peronii
AACTGCCTTAAGTTCCACTGCTAAGGGATGTCAATTTGCTCTCATGAAAAAGTAGGAAAATGTTTTACCACAAATGTCTTTGCAACAGTTTGTAAAACTGAGGTAGCCTATTGATGCAGAAGCTAGAGCTGAAAATTTAACCTAATTTCACCTAACCTAACCTACTAACAAGTTCATGATAGCCAAAAAGTCTATTGTTCTACTTATATAGGAATTTTGACATCTCTGACTAATACTGTTTTGAGAAAATTTGGGACTGCATGAAGTTAAGACTCTTTTCTATGAAAATTCATGTGATCCTGAATACTGACATTGTCTAGTTCACTTTTCATCAATTGGGTGCATAAGATAATTTAGCTTTCAAAGATTCCAAATTGCAATTTTCTCAAAACACTGGCAGTGATACTTAAGACCATTAGGCTTTCCCAGGTCACGGTGTTGATCTACAAGCAGTTATTCCGCGAGTTTCTGTGGTGGCTAATGGCACATGGTGAATGAAAAAGTTCAGTCTTACCCAAAGCAGCTGCCAGCTGGGAGCTTGAGGACGACCTTCTGATGGTACTCATGGCCTCGGACAACCTGGCGCCTTCTTTATTCAGCCCTTGCATCATGTCCTCCACTTTGGCCAGATCTTTCTCCATCTTCATCTTAGTTCGCACATTTTCTGATGACTGTACAATACCAGACAGATTCCGAAAAAGGAAAAAAGTTATACTTTACTGAAAGCTAAATCTATTTTTTTGTAAATTTTTTGAAACACAATTCTCTGAAAGAATAATAATGAATCCATCCTTCTGATCATCAGTATTTTTTTTTCTTTCTTCATGAAGTAACAATATCAACAAGTACATGGGCAGCAAAGAGAGCTTGAGAGATCATTAGGATTTCAATAACGAAACTGTTACAAATGTACCAATGTCGCAGTAACGCAAGACAACATGAACTTGTCTATTCTATCTGCCTATTTGCTTTCATACTGATATGTTGTAACATGCACTATTATACTGGAAATTGACAGGTCATTATTAGGAATTGCCGTATCTGTGATAAGTTCATGCTGATCAATTTGAAGTTGTATGGTTCACATATGTAGTAATTATTCTATCATTTTACCTCTTATGTCCTCTCATCTTATTTAAGCACTCAGAGCTCATACACTGTATGGGATAAGAGCTCTATAAACACTCTTTACTATTACTATTATTATTGTCATTATTATTATTATTTTACGAAAAATATCTTAAAATTAAGACGACTTTCCACTGACAACTAATCAGACACATCAAAAAGGTAGAAATACTAGATGAAGAACTTAGTATTGAGTTAATAAATTAAACTGATCTTGCTGGCTAAATTTTCGAGCCCACTTGGCTCTTCGTCGGGGCAATTATAGCTATTATCATTATTATCTCAGCTCATTTCACATCACCTGTCTGTCTCACTCTACCTCATCTTATTTAATCTCATCAAACCTCATACCATCTGTCTAATCTCATCTCATTTAATCTACTCTCCACGATTCTTTCTCAAGTAACTTGAGACGTTTGTTACGGGGTGAGTTCCAAACTGACCAATGAGGGAGCACTGCGACTGCGAGTGAGTTCCCCGTGGACTTTGGTGCGCAACAGTGCCACCTCGTGTTCCAGTTTGTTGTTTTCCGCAGTTGTCTCCTCCAGCTCCTGGATGTGGGGAGTATATGGATAGTAAATATGGCATGAATAATTCTGACTGTGTACAGTGAGAGAACTATATTGGTACATGATCACTACATATACAGAGAACCAAATGGCTTCCTTCACTGATATTGCTTCAGATTTGCTTATTAAATAACTTATAACGTATCCTTATATGTTTCATGAAAACAGGTCACATTGACATATTCCACAATTTCATATTAGACTGCACTAATATTGTCACCTGTTGACATATTCCATATTTTCATATTGGATCGCACTATTGATGGTGACATAGCCATCATCTTTTTGTATTGGATCTCACATTTTATGTTAACATAGCCATTATGTTCATATTGAATCTCACCAGATGTCATGCTGACCTATCTCTCACTTTCATATGCTCACCTTGGAAGCCTCGGCCAACTGCTGTGTAACTCGTGAGATTTCCTTCTCCAGTGTGCGTTCTTGCTGTGTTAGACGTCTCATGTCTCGTGGGTCCATGCCATACTCTTCCTGCTGTCTCAGTACTCCAATCAGGGCTCTCTCCATCAGCTCCTGGACATTCACAGAGGGAGAGAGAAACCAACAACACAGCATTAACAACACTATGTAAACATTTGTAGTTCTTGTTGGTTATCCGTCAAAGGGCAACGATGACGGCAACTTGTATCAACTTGTGGGCCCACAAGTGTCACAGACAGTAGTTCTTAATGTGCCTGAAAAACACCTACAACACCTCATTTATTAATTTCTTCTTATCCCAGATCATATAGTTGTTAGGACATTTACTGATGCTGTCTTCAGCTAAACTTTGTCATTTGTCATGATTTTGCTCTCCTGCTGTCTTCTGTACCTCTGTGAAGCTCAGGTCTGTCCAGTCTTTGATGAAACAAACCCATCTCTTTCTAAGCCTGTCTTGACTTCTTCTATCTTCTATTTGTGCCAGGCCAAAACTTTGTGTGACCTGACTGTACCACTGTAATTTCCCATCTTGTTGACAACAAAACTTAACTACCAAAATGTATCAGAAACAGAGAAACAAGATCTACTCAACAACTTTACATCAATACTTGCATGCCTACATGTAGCAGAGACAGATCAAGGATTCTGCATTCCCAGCCTTACACAGACACTTGATCCCAAATGTTACAGACACAGACCAAAATAATCAATGTTATGTAAGAAATTTATTTTTGGCCATAGCAGAGACTGATTAAAAAATGCCTCATCTCCAGTATCAAATATAACACTTGTCCTCAATGTCACAGACAGTAACAGTACAATCCACAGATTGTGATGTCTACTTCACTACCACCAGTCACTGCAGTCTACTATACATACTTAAATCAGCTGCCTGACTTTCAATTCTACAAACACGTATCAAAAGGATAATCATGCCTAAGGCTGTAAGTTATCTTTTTAAAGTTTTGTTACCTGATATTATCTTAAGAAGATTACAACCTCTCAAAAACAAAACACCTACAGACCCCATAGTTTAGTCGTAAAAAAAGCACAGCTTATAAGGCATGAATACACATTTTAACTGTACAGACTGGATTACCTAAGAATAATAGATTCTCCACTCACCTTGTCTTCCCTAAAACTGGAGACTTTGAAACTTTGCTCCTGGAGTAGTCGGTCCAGCTGATTGAGACGGTCAATTTTCTCCTGGAGAAAGTAGCCAGAACAGTTTGAAAGCCTCTAACAATCAGTACAGAGATCTTGTTAAATGCAATCTAAGTCACATCATTATTTAGAAACTAAATATTGCATCTCTCCCTCTTAGCTGATGACATAATGAAATCAATTTTTCATGCAAATTCTGCTGGCGAAACTCTTGAATAAGAAATAGTCATCTCCACTTTACTTATTGAGGAACTGTTTCCAGTTTTCAGCAAAATTATTGGTTGACAGTTGCGGGACACATAGTATAACTGGCATACAAGGACAAACTCCGCTGAGAATCAATTTAGCAGGTGTCCTCATCCATCAGTTAAGAGATGGAAAGCAAATTTGCCATGTGACATTGTGAGATCATGCAAGACCAGAGCCACTAAATGTCTTGCACCCAGAGCAAATGAGTCGGAAGTCACGCTGGGCAATTTCGAGTTTAGGCCGTTTTTAACTATTTTCCAGCTCAGATACCAAAATTTTTTATCTTTTTCCCATAAAAACGAAAATTCGTTTTCTAACCTGGAAAAAAAAAAAAAATTGGTATCTGAGTTGGAAAATAGTTAAAAACGGGCATAACTCATGATTGCCCAGCGCGACTTCTGATTCATTTGCTCTGGGTGCAAGACAAATAACTGTTCATTTACAAAGTGGCTATCTGTGTAACTGCCAAGCTGTTTGTCTGGTGACAGTACAAACAGTACTAAACGACTAATTTCAAGTGTTGAGAAAGCAGGAATTTTTTAATTACCTTCCCTGTGATTTGCTGTCAATGACGCATGGTTTTGGGCATAGTTTTATGGATATTCAACTTCTTCTTAAAGGACAATGAAGGACTACGCAGCACAAGGCTGGCCCTGTACATATGACAGTGTGCATGATTTAAAAAAAAACGAAACAACAACTTAGTTTGATATGCATGTCCATTCCTGCTATAGTTGAAACAGGCCAGTGCTTACCTCCAGATCCACTTCATCAGCTGACAACTGTTTGATCTCATCCTCGGTTTCCTGTACCAGTCTGTCCTCTTGGTGTTTGCGGGAAAATTCCAGCATTTTCTTGGGTGGCTGATACTGATCAGGTCGCAGCAAATGCTGGGTCATAGAGCAAAGGAACAATAACGGTGTGTGAACACTGGACAACATTAAATTCAGAGTCTGATTCTCAGCATCAGCTGGATGTCTTCATGTACTTTCAATTGAATGAAAATTCCTTGCAAGTTAAGCTGTTATATTACATGACATATACATTTTCAGGTAAATTATGCTCTTACATTATTCCTATTTGATCTTTTATATGTATTTCTCATAACAAATGATCCAGCACAATTTGTACAATCTAATCAACAGCATTCAGAAATCGTTGAAAGATTTGTCTGCCTAGAGTTATCTACATGTAAATATCAAGAACTAAGGGGGGATAAGTTTTCAAAATACTATCCCTCAAATGAAAAGTTTGTTCCATTGTTCACAACGATAAGAAGTGGGCGGCGGCTCACCTTCCTGTACTGGGTGGCCAGCATGAGATTATCCCCTCCATACAGACTGCCCATAGTCACCATGTTGTCCAGCAGGTTGATGATAGGCTTGTACACCTCCAGCTGGGGAGTCCAAGGCAACAGCACACCATCAACAGTGAGTAAAAAAAAACATATTTGGGTCAACAACCCAGCCAATGGCCCTGAGAGATTAACATTTGTGATCAGAATCAAATGGTACAGCTAAATAAACAACACATTCGCATAGGAGAGAAAGAATTTACCCAAACTTTGCTTTGCTCTTCATGACTGCTATTAATAACTATAGCAGACACTCTGAGATAGTATTTTTTAAAATTCTTTTCGAAGGAGAGACAAACAGAGAAAGCAGACATTTTGAGATAGTATTTTTTTTTATTCTTTTCGAAGGAGAGACAGATGGAGGACAATACCTCTGAATGGACGAGCCTGAAGCTGAGCCATGGCCTGAGAAAGTCAGAAAAGAGTGAGGGACGGAGAGAACTGGTTTGTCAGGTCATCTGTGGCACCCCCACAACCCGCATTCCGGACTAAGTAAGGGATACGTCACAGAGATCAAGAACAAAGTATGTATGGAGAAAAAAAAATAATACACCCAAAACAAAAATTTTACTGCATTTACAGATGAGGTCCTGCATCATGTCAACGAAATTCTCCTTCAGAATTACAGGCTTGTTAGGAGTGATGAGCACCTTTAGGTGACATCTTCAACATGCAAAAAAACCCAAAAGAGCTAAATTCTCAGTTTCAAAAATGTAAAGAAAGCTGACAGTTTGCTGACCTTGTTTTCGATGTCCTCTGTCTGGGCTCTGGCTTCCATAAAATGTTCGTGATGTCCTAGTAAACTTCGGTCTCGCACCTCTCCAAACTGGTGCATCCTGGCAACATATGACAAACGGACAGACAGTGAGCGAGAGGTTAGCAAGGGAGATTACGAGTGGGAGGAAAAGGGTGAACAGGGCCAGAGGAAGAAATACAAGAGAGGATCGACGGGCACAGAAAAAGTGAAAAAAAGATCAAATGAGAGTGACAGAAACAAGCAAACACACAGAAGAGAGTTTTAAAAGTATAGATGTCTTGCGTCCAAGGCAAATGAGTCGGAAGTCACACCGAGTGATCTTGAGTTATGGCCGTTTTAAAATATTTTCCTCAGATATCAAAATCTATACCAAAATGTTTATTTTTTTCAGCTTATAAAAGGTTCAATTTTTGAATGGTGAAGAAAAAAAAGAAAGAAATTTGGTACCCAAGTCGGAGAATAGTTAGAAATGGCCGTAGCTCAAAATCATCCGGTGCAACTTCTGACTCATTTGCCCTGGGCGCAAAACATATGTCACATGATATCTTGTCCCTGTCACGTATATCAATGGCAGATTACAGCCACTACATCAGGACATGAGTGGATGAGACAGACATTCAAATGGTTAACTATCCAATCTGTTTTTAATCTTTATTTATTTGTTTCTTTATTGAATTCTTTTTGTTTGTCAAAATCAAAGTGAAGAGTTTGGGCAAACTGCCTCCAAATGGTTTTTTTGGGGATGAGCAACTATGCACTGCACGACAAGCGGCATGCACTGTCTTTTATTTTGCACATCTCATTTGGTGCAGTTGCTCTCACTGAAGGTTGCGATACTGATTTCATTTGCATGTTTGTTTGAATTTCTTTCTCTTTCTTTCTTTTCTTTTCTTTTTTTTTTTAAAAATCAGTTGCAAGTTTTAGGTAAATGAATTGTGTGTGTGTGTGTTTGTATTAGATGGGCATTGTGATGAGCAGCACTCACTGTCTCTTGTACTCCAGCTCTGCAGGTCTTTTCTGGTCCAGTTGTCCTCTGTAGAAGTCACGGGTTTTTTCCAGGGCAGCCTGGTTCCTCCGCAGTTGTATCAACAGCAGCACCAGCTCATCGTGCTGACCATGGGGAACAGAAAAAGACAAGAGATCATGCCATATGTAATATTTGTTTGCAATTTTGATCAAAACTGATTTTACAGAAAGAGCATGTGGAATATGTGATATTCTATAATATCAGATTGTTAATGAGGACAAGTATCTCAGACTTCTTAACCCTTAGCGAGTTAGTAAAATTATTTGCTGGATTGACCCTGTTTCTATGATCTGCATTTATCATATTTATCAATTGAACTTGTGCCTTACTTTATAAAAAAAAAACATATTTTTACATTGTAATATTGTACAGAATGGGAATTTCAAGGCCAAATGTAATAAGCCTGCGATCTCTAAACAGGTAGGCCCAAGCTGACAATTCTACGGTCAAACTGTAGCATGTCCCACTTAAATACCATGTCACATGTGCTATATGAGAATATTTGTCTTCTAAAAACACCAAGATCTTATTTGTGACTCTGCATGCCTAGGACAAGTAGTAACATGTAAAACTTTGCTCACAGTTTTGCCAATCAGATCCCCGGCAGAGATACTCATTCTGAGACGTGGACCATTCAGTGGGTTCTTCTTGGCAATCTTCTGGAGGTTGGTCTCCTGCATGACAACACAAAACACACATATCACATATGCACAAATTCACTATTCTTGACCTGTGTGAATGACTACCACATTGTCAATATCTAGAGCAAAGTAACTGAAGATAGTATAATAATACTGAGAGAAAGAGTGCGAGAGAGACACTAAGTCAGAGAGACAAAGGCTGAAAAAAGGAAAAACGGTAAAGAGAGGGAATGAATAAGAGCAAGGAAGGGAGAGCTGGAGAGAGAAAACGGACACTAGAAAGGGAGGGATCTAAACTTTCACAGACTTATCGGGGGACGCAGTGGCTCTGTGGTTTGGCGTCTGCTCATGGAGAAAACAGGACCGGATCGATTCGCGGGTCCTGCATCGGGGGATGGAAGGACCTCAAGATCGAAAACCTGCATTTTTTCAGTGACTCAACGGTTCCCTGGCTTCCTCTGGGTAGGGAAGCCCGACATCTAGCCTTCTCTGATAAGAGCGAATATATTTGGGAGGTCCCATGTGTACATTATGCATGTTAAAGAACCCTTGGCCGTTCAAAATCAATGAAAGAGTAGGCTGCGTGCCACTGTCCGGGCAAAATTTCCAAATTCCAAAATACCCACAAAAATTCTCACCAAAATCAGGCAGCTACTTAAAGCTGAGATAATTCTACTATCTCAGGATTGAAAGGCTTAAGAATAAACAAAATCAAAGACTTATCAAGTATGAGAGATCAAACATTTCACACTGAATGAAGCACTCTGTAAAAAAGATGCACGTTTGACACAATTTGTTGGTAACAATTTATGGCTGATCGCGAGGAAAGAAGAGTTAACACAATTATCAAACTGACTGACTGACTCACTTTCACTCTATGAGCTTTTGGGATACTATAGGCCCCATGGGAGATTTTCTAATTGCAAGTCAAAACAATACTGCTGTGCTTCTCAAAGTGTATGGCAAGCGTGCGCACCTGAATGTTGGTATTTTCAATACAGAATGTTACTCAAAGAAAACATGCTTGGTGTTTTGAACGCATCATTCTCTTGAACCTACAATTCGGATAAAATATGCTCACAAGTTTACTATTCAATTATTATCGCCTTTTAAGAATAACGTCAAACATAGTAAGCTTTTTTTTTTTTTATTTCATGTATATAGAAACACAGATCTTTATGCAACAGTGTAGTGTGCCAAATTTCAGATGGATGCATTCAGTAGTTTTTGAGTCCATAAGCCTTTTATAGGTTTTGTTGCAGATTTATAAAATATTGATACCAGACAATCAGAGTGATCACCAATTCCTAAACAGTGTTCAGGGAGTTTTTCAAACCACTCTAGAATTTACATTATTGGGGAAAGAATCACAACTGAGCCCCTGCCACTAATCAGAAAAATGTGTACACATTTAACTCATCAAATTATACCAGCTTTGGTTAAAACTATAAAACTGGTCCTACTGCATTCAAATGTGCCTTTAGCTCGGCAGTTTTCAGAGATGAAAGAAGTAGAGGGTTTGTAATAAGAGTCAGTAACTGAGTCCCTAAAACAAAATTACGAAAAAAAGCTTCCATTTTGTTATCAGAAAGATATACAGAAGTGAATAGGCTTGCAAACAGGGAATTAACCCTGTAAATTGATAAAACTATTTTTCCAGATCTAGCTGTCAACCCCTTCAGATGCTTATCCCATTTCTAGTGAAGAATATAGTTCCCGCAGAAACTCACCAAAATGTCTCTATCTGACATGTTGGGATCTTCTTTCACTGTCTGGATCGGGACAGGTTTCCTTTTTGGTGGAGCTGTGAACAGATAGAAAGAACATATAAACATTATTAGTAAAGGACGCAAGCATATGAAAACTGGCATAATATTGGTAGACAGTAAAATATTACAGGAAAATGTAACACACGCAATAAACAAAATTGTCGTGGGAACATACAATATCAAGAATTTTAAGACTATCAACAAAGCATAGGAAATTTATTTGAAGGCGTGTGTATGAAGAATAAAACACTAATGAAAAAGTCAAAGTAAAGGAACAGAACATGATCACTGAATGTTGACAATTTAATCTTAATAAAGCCAGTTTCAAACAGTGGGAAAATAACACTGAGTGAAAAATAAATTCTGTAATAAATAAACCTAAGGGAGAATAGCCACACTGCATTCTGAAAATTTCATATAGGAAAAAAAAAGAAAAAAAGAAATGATAGAAAAAAAGAAAGAAAGAGTGTGAATAAACAAAGGAGGAAAGAAAGAAAGGTAGATAAAGAGTGGAAGACAAGAAAAAAGAAGACAAAAAAAAAATTTTAAAAAAAGAAAAAGTTAACAGTAGGCGGTAATGGAAATTAGCACTGACTTATCATCAAGTTCAATCCTCAATTGAGCCAAAAATTAACAAGTTGTAGTAATTAAAATTAATGCTGATTAGAGATTCTGTTGTAAATTGAATCAAAAGTTAGAGACAAATTGTGATGGAAATTAGCACTGATTGCCTCATTTTCTTTCTTTCTTTTTTTTTTTCTAACTTAACAATAGTTAGTGATGAAAGTTAGCACAGCCTGGCCATTTTACTGTCAATTGAGTCTGAATTAAAGACAAAATTGTCATGAAAATTAGCACAAATTGCCTCACTCTGTTCCATCAGTCTCTTGGGTAAAAAAGAAAACAAAAAGTGATAAAGAAAATCAGCACTGGTTTGCACTCATTCATTTCAAATGTCAACTGAGTCAAAAGTTAATACCAGGCAGAGATGAAAATTAACATTTTCTGCTTATTTTCTTCAGATATCAACTGGGCAGCAACTCTTACTTATAATTAATTTGGGACAAGTAAAAACTATCTTTCCACTGGTGAAACATTCTTTCTGCAAATGAAAAGTTATAGGTTTTGTATATTAAAAAAATAGAGACTTTCAAAATCACATCTAATGACACACAGGCTATCAGATAAAAATGAAGACACTATAAACGTTCATGATATTTCTATCATGCCCAAATCAGAATCAGCAAATCAAAATCTGAAAGAATACTACAACTTTGACAGATAGTATTTCAGTATCACATTAAGGTCGCAATGCTACTTTGAAAACATGCAATGACTACATTCTCAGTATAAGGCCACATTAAGAATGGACCAATTTTGTGAATTTCAGAACTGCTCTATGGGTCACACTGCCATACCAAGACAGCCACAGGTGGCTAAAAGGCGCATTATGAAAATATCACTTTCAGAGATCATCATATTTTTATCTTTCATGGGTACGTGTTACACTCTTCCTTAACTATACTGTTTCTAGGTGAACTTTATAGATACTACACACCATCTCTAGCAGTACATTAATGTCTTGACGAGGAAAGTGTTCAAGTAATTTTGTCTTAGTGCTTGTCTAGTGAGAATGAACTGAGATCAACACAATGAGGTATATGGTGTTTTAGCCAATAGCATTGGTAAGTTGTGTGTTTCACATCGCAGGATGCTTTAAGTTTGGTGTGAGGAAATGGATACAATGGTTAAGTGTTATATTATATTTGATAGGCATTCTCTAAGTTGATGAGCGCAGTATACACTTGATATAAATAGAAGTATGCGTATACTTATCATGCAGTAACAGGTTAAGGTTGAGATGTTAAACACATATGTAAAGTTTCCCTTTCACAACAAGAAACATTGAAGGAAACATTAGAGTGTCATGCACAAATAGTGAACATATATAAATACTGACGTACAATTAAATATTGATGCATGAATGAGCTTTCTCATCACAACTAAACATAATGCGTCATAAAATAAAATAAGGTGATGCTACAGTCTAATTATAACAATCTTTTTTTAATGTCATAATAGATAGCGTTGTAGTCTGTCTTTCCTTATGACCTTCATATCCACTGGAAAACTGGAAACTTTTAAAGCTGTTCTGTGCACTATTGGACAAAGCAATCTAGCAAACTAATTTTGTCTATCATATTCTGCTTTTCAGCAATTTTGAAAGATTCTCCCATTTTCTGAAACATGACTGATTCCTTTTCTTTTTTTTTTTTCTTTCAATATCCAGCTACAAATCACATTCTCAGAAATGAGAGATAAGCTTTCTACTTGACAGATACATAAAAAAAGATAGGACATTTTAAGAAACCAGTAGGTTTTTATTCCACTTATTCTTCGGAATCTTTGTAAATCCTAATCCTATTCTAGGAAAATATGCAGTGAAAACTTGAGTGTCTTGTGCAGACAGACAGGATGTTCCTGTTATTCAAACTGTCCATTCTAATCCTATTCTAAGAAAACATGCACTGAAAATCTGCATCCGATTCTGTTTCCTAATAGATTGTGCAAACTGAGGGTTCCTAAGCCCACAGTGGTTAATACAGTTTAGGGTGAAGATACAGGTTGGATATATTGGCCGGTGATTAGGGTTTTTAGTAACAAAGGGTTAAAGAGAGTTGAGTCACTATGACTGACAGGGGGAGTGTACCTGCGAGAACGAGCCGCTGCGGGGCTTTAAGAAGGGAGACTTCGTTCATTTTCTCATTATTTCGCTGCATCTCATATCTGACTTTCGTGCTCTTCAGGTTCACATAGGGTTCGAAGAAGGGGTGATCTTCATCGTAATCACTTTCCTCCATTTCCCAGGCTCTAGCATGAATTGTGCGTGGCTGAAAATCTTGCTCGTAGGATTCATTCATAACTCTGTGATCTGTTGGCAACTGATTCGGTGGTCTACTGTCCTTCCACTGATTACTCTCATTGTAAGAGTCTGCCTTGTAATTGTAGTAAGTTCTTGGTGGCTTCTGTGGACTGGCTAGATCTAACTGCTTTATTCTGCGTAAAGAATCGGCACCAAACTGACTGCCTGACATTGAAGACGGGGGACGGAATGCCGACCCTCGAGAATACAAATCCTCCATCTCGTCAGGAATTCTGTGATAGGACCCCATGGGTGGCGGGATTTTACCTAATTTCTCCAGTTCATCTTGCGATTTGTAAGAGCGAGGGGTAGTGGCTAATGTCTGTCCCATCCCGTAATTCTCTCTGGGTGATGGGGACCGGGTGTCCTGGTCAAAGCTGAGCTGTGTTAGATCTTCATATCTGCGAGCTGAGGTGGTGAAGCCAATGGAATGATAACGATGACAATGATGATATGAAAGCAAGCAAATTTTAAGTTCTTGTGATGTGGATTCATTCCACACACACACAAAAAAACAAACAACTTTAAGTATATGTCCAATATAACTCAATGGCTTTCTTTTTCTTTTTTTTTAAGGGCCAATTATCACAATGGCCTTATTCTTTTGTTTTTTGAAGCCGAAATTACCCTGCCATAATCAGCTCAAAAGATGAAAGCAAGCAAATTCTAAGTTACTGTAATGTGGATTGGTCTATATCGTATCATCACAAACAAAAAAACAAAAAAATTAAATAAATATCTAATACCTCCATGCCTTTTTTCAAATTTTTTTTTTTTTTTTTGTTTGTTTCTGTTATTTTAGGTTCACATTACCCTGTCATAATTGGAAGCACTAGATTTTATTTTCAAGTTTCTTTGAATGACAGAACAAGTCTAGAAAGAGAACAGTTAGTCTCATACTTTCATGCATTTCTGTATCTAAAAGAAAAGGTGTGCTTTCATACACTGATAGAAAAATATAAATTCTTGATTACATGAATCTGCACAACTCCAATGTATGACAGAAGAGATCATCCAAAACAAACTTCATCTTAGTTATGGATTCCAATCCATGATCAAAAAAAAAAAAAAGAAAAAAAAAACTCAAACAGAAAGCTTTTAGCTTAATCTTAGAGCAGATTACATTATGCTGATTTGTATATATTATGTAACTTACTCAGAGAGAAGTGGTAGAATATTCACATAAATGAGATGTGATTGTCATAATGAAAACTGGAAGCAAAGGATGCAGGTGTAAAGCAAAGAAACTTTGGGTATAAAATGCTATTGTCATGAGTTCCATGCAGGTGGTTTGATCTAGATGTTATTTTGATGGAGGTGAGCAGGCCCCATGCAAAAGGAGTTTAACCATCTTTTGCCCAGGCATGCTATGAAAAAACAAGTCCCTCGGAGCTTTCTGTTACCACAAAAGCACAAGTTTATGCATAAATCATTTCCAGATCTTCTAGGTTATTGGCAGTTTTTTTCTGGCATTGCCCATGAACTGTCACCTTGTTTCTTGTGAGGTCATGTTAATATTAAAAAAATGCTCAACATCTGAAGCTATTCAAATTTCCGTATTTTTTAATTAAAAATGCTGTACAAAAAGCAAACAAAAAAGCCCCCACTTGTTCTTATATAAATATGTTTTCACTATAAGAGAAGAAATGGAAGAAAAATATATAACAATGTCACACAAGCAGGTGAAATCAGCTGGCTGTCAAATGGTCATTTGCTGAGAAAATTATGAGTGAACAAAGAATCACAAGAGTTAATTGTGAAAACGAATGTCTCAGTGCATTTTGTTTTTATTTTTTCATCAAAGTGAAGTACACTGATTTCTCTTTCCATTCATGCCAATAACTTTATAAATGACAACTCTGACATTTGACTCATTGCAACCTGTCATGTGACATACATTACTAGAGATATAAATAGCATATTGTAGCTTGTAACGCTTTGAAGAATAAATATATCATAAATAAAACCAACAGTAACAACCCACGACATGGAGGGGAAAGAAACTACTTCTGATAACTGTGACTATAATACAATCTGGGAAATTAGGAATCCATCCAGACTCCAGAGTTGCCTACCTTTATCTGGAGCCATCCTCAGACTGTGGACACGCTCGTAGGCCATGCGCAGTTTTTGGGCCTCAGGGTCCATCATGTTGGTCCGGGAGAAGGAATCTTGCGGGGAGTGCTGACTCTGATTGTGGCTGTCACGTGGCTCCCCGCGGGAGGAGTGGCTGCCACGACTGGCACTGGACAGCCGACTGTTCGGCTGATTGGCTGGATGGCCAAGTGAGGGCTGCGATTGTTGCTGTCGCACCGAGTCCCTGCTGCGATCCAATGACTGTCGACTGCCAGGCTGATGATCCTGTGGAGATATAATTATCAAACCCCATATGATGACATCTCCTAAAGGTATATCGAGCTGACATCTTCAGGATAAAAGTCTATTGGTGAAAAATTGAGATGTGATACGCTAAAATCAGGCTTTCTTCAAATTTTGAGCATACAGAGTTATTGGTATTGTGAAAGTTATTCATTTCCCTTACTGTGTGCGAAAAAATTTTTGTTTTGCCTTCAGTGGAAGTCCAGATATTGGCAAGAAAAAAAACACTGTGTTAAAAATTCATTCACTATTGAAAAAAAAAAGTGATTTCTCTGGTTGCCTCAGTTTGACGAGCACCTGATTTTATTTTGTTGCATCTTAATTATAAATGACTGCTGCAATCTAACATCTGCTGACTGCATAGAAATATCAGAGAGGTCGATGAGGACATTTTTATAAGCTCTCTTATACAAAAACTAGAAGAGAACCTATGGCCTTCATCAAACCGACACTGCTCTGCGATATCTTAAGAAAGTGTAAGGCAAGCGTGTGCACCTCAATGCTGGTATTTTGGATGATTAAACAGAATGTTCCTTAAGAAAATGTGTTTGGTGTTTTGAATGTGTCATTCTATCAAACGTACAATTCAGATCAAAGACTCTCGCGGGTTTACTATTCAATTATTATTGCTTTTTTAGAATAATGTCAAAATTTTAAGCTTTTTTCGACTTTATGTAAGTAGATACATGGATCTTTACGCAACAATGTCGCATGCCAGATTTCATATGAATCCATTCAGTAGAAAAGTGAGTTTTTCCTTCTTTACACTGTTTCTTCAACAACCCTTGTGTCTGGCAAAGGGAAGTGATAGCGCTGGTCAAAACCAGTTCCCATTGCTGTCTCTTTCTGGTCAAAATCAGTGCCCTCTCTCATCTAGTAAAAGCTAATTGTCCGTGTTGACGAAGCCCATAATAGTATAAGCATTTTGCTTCTGCCCTTCCACAAACTTTGAGGCATTCATTTCTAAGGCACTGAAATAAACTCTATGAACTGGAGTCATTATGATTCCTGATGGTCAAAAAGTCAACAGGATAAACTAGCAGTCAAAGGGTTAGGTCGTGTCGGTGGTCCAGTGATTGGGTCATCGGACCTGAGACTTAAAAGTTCTGGGTTCAAATCCTAACTGGTCTCGACAATTTGTCCTTGGGAAAAACAATTTACACACACTTCCTGACCTGAACCAGGCTAAAATGGATACCATACTATAGACAGTGGAAGATATTAGATTGAGTATCTCCACTGGGTCTGTCGGGACAATAATGGATTGTAAAGCTCTTAGAGCTTGTACACTGTAGGGGGATAAGTGCTCCTGTCTCTATATGTCCTCTATTGTTATTATTACTATGTTAGAGCAAAGTAGTCATAAGTGGGCTAATAGCACCAATGGGCATTTTCAACTGGTTGATAGAAATAATAGGCAGTCAAAGAGTTAATAGAAGGAACTGGTAGTGAGAGGGTTACAAGAATGAACTGGCAGTTGGAGAATTGACAGAATGAATTGGCAGTTAATATAGGCTAATAAATTAGCTGATAATACAGGCTTAACGGAAATAAATCTAGACTTGCAGATACTCACTCTCGGTGAAGGATACTGGAAATAGGATGGCTGCTGCATTCGCTGCTTGTTAAGTTCAGCCGAAGTGAGAAAATCTTTCTGAGTGGATGGTGTTCTTGTTTGCGCCATCTCTTCCACAAGCTGCTGTCTTACTGCCGAGGGATACGGAGGTCGTCCAGGTGGTGGGCCTTGTGATGAAGAATCCCGTGAATCATTCAGAGGCTGCTGGGAGGATGTTTGCGGGGCTCGGTTAGGGAAGTTGACGTATGTATGAGGATTGCTATGGACACCATGAGGAACAGGGGGTTGGGGACTTTGACTGTGTCCATGATGGGAAGATGGTGGTTGTTGTGATCGGGATAATGATCCCGAGGACGTGCGGGGGTTGTAGTGCTCAGGCGGTCGTTGTTGCGGGCTCTGTTGTTGGCTCTGATGAGACTGGAAACTCTCGTTCCTCGGATCCCGAAGAGATTTGTTGTATGGAGGCTGCTGTTGCTGTTGTTGCTGCATCCGTGGATCTATCCGAGGATCCATTCTGGGATCTCTCTGATTTCTGGGGTCCCTAAAAAAAAAATATAAAGCAGAGAGAATTCTACAGAATGACACAATATCATATACAGAAAAACAGTCTTTATCTATGAGGAGGGACCGAGAAGGAGAATTAAGACAAGACTGCTATGCAAATATGCTGCTTTGTGTGCAATGATTGCAATTTTTATTCTATTCCTACAAATATTTTAAAACCAAGAAAAGTAATGACAGAATATATATAAATAGAGGCCCATTGGCCTTGCTAAAACTCTGCTTCAAGGAACAGAGGGCAGGAAATGAAAAAACAGTGGGCTGACAATTTTCAGACATGGAGAAAAAGAACATCTGCAGAGATCCAGGCTCTGGCCCACAACTGGAATGGATGGAGACGATTAGTGCACCACTCGCAAGAAGGCGCGCGCCCCCATGACCTGAGACGGAGTTATCGGCTATGATAAATAAACAGGAGCCTTGGTTTGGTAGCCTGTGCGCTGCCACTGGGTTCATTAAGTTACAGAGCTCACAAAAAAAAATTGATTAACCCCTTCTCAGTTCTCCTAGAGTTGGTGAAAACTTTCAATTTTCAGGCACTTGAATGTAGTGGAAGTATTTTCTGATTCTATGCTAGTTTTTTGAAATATTAAGAAACACTCAAGCCATGAGGGTGGATCAAAAAGTAATGCCTGTTCGCATTTAATGCATGTACTAGGATAACTATGGAGACGTGAATCGTTTCAAACAGGTATCTGAAACATTTTCAACAAGAAATCAACCTTCAGTAGAGTCATCAGGATGATCGATGCATCTGTGCCACCATTTTATCCAAGACAGAAATCCATTGTGGAAAAATTCCACATCACCCTGCCTCATCCATATTTGGATTGCACTCTTGATTTCATTGAGGTCATCGAATCTCTCGTATTTCCACGAAGACTGTCCTTCATGGATGGGAAAAGATGAAAGTCTGACGGAGCGAGGTCAGGTCTGTATGGAGGATGAGGAACCAAAAGATCAACCCATGAGGGCAATCCAAATGTGGGTGAGGCAGCATGATGTGGAATTTTTCCAAAATGGATTTCTGTCACGTATAAAACGGTGGTGCAGATGCATTGATCATCATAGTGACTATGGATTTCTGTCATGTATAAAACGGTGGTGCAGATGCATTAATCATCATGGTGACTATGGATTTCTGTCATGTATAAAACGGTGGTGCAGATGCATTGATCATCATGGTGACTCTACTGAAGGCTGATTTCTTGTTGAAAATGCTTCAAATAATTGAAACGATTCATGACTCCATATATAGTTATGGTAATACATGAATTAAATGCAAACAGGCATTACTTTTTGATCCACCCTTGTACTTTTGGGCAAAATTGTGACCAATGCTCTATTTTCCTTTGACAACTGTTTGATATCCAACAGGTTTCTCTAGAGCGCTACACATATATAAAGGGTGCCTGACATCAAGGTATTCTTATTCAACTAACAAGAATTGTATCATTTATGGACGTACAAATAAGATTAACGGTTAAATGCATAAATGAAAGACATATTTATAGATATTCCAACTGATGGACAGCGAGTTTCAGAAATAACTGATGAAGTGAGCTGGTGGATTCAACAGCAATTCCAGTAATTTCATTTGGAAGTGCCAGAAATTGTCTTTCAATTTCATGGAATGAAAACTTTAAAGACTTATGAAAAGTCAAAAATAAAATGTTTTCATTACCAAACAACTCTTCACATGTGAAACCACAGATTCCCCCAGCAAACTCGGTACTTTTCTCTGGGACATCCCATATATGAAAAAAAATTCTTAAAAGCCAATTGTTTTAATGCCAATGTCATTTTGGCTTCGAGAAAATTGCAAAGGCAGAAGTTAAGATATTTTTCTATGAACATTAACTTGATGCTAGATAACAACATCGTCTTAGTTCACTTTTCGTGAATTTCACTTTAGACAATTTGGCTTTCAAAGATCGATTAGCAATTTTCTCAAAATAGTTGGACTGATGTCTAAGACTTGTAGGCTTTTAAGGGTTACAAAATTCTTCTTTGGATAACATACCTGGAGTTTCTCACAGATCCCGAGTGTGAGCTGCCTGGAGATACCTGCTGGCCAGGTGAACTTGGATGACCCATCCGCTGACCTGGATACTGCGAAGCACTCTTTGAGCCTTGCGGATAACCACCGCTGTTGGGCATATCCTTGCTGTTCCCACCTGGGTAAGGATTATGTCCTGTAGGGTTATCCCGCTGGTCATGCTGATAGCGACGCTCATGCTCATGTGGATAGCCTCCCCTGATTCCTGTCTGATGTGGAGGCTGAATCTCACGCTCGTCATGAGGATAGCCTCCCCTGATGCCAGTCTGATGTGGAGGCTGAATCTCACGCTCATCATGAGGATAGCCTCCCCTGATGCCAGTCTGATGTGGAGGCTCAGGCTCACGGTCGTGTGGATAGCCTCCCCTGATCCCCGTCTGATGTGGAGGTTGTAGTTGTCGAGACTGCTGTTGCTGTTGTTGTAAGGGTTGCCTGGAGTCTGGGAGGCGTGAAAAGTTTTCGTGTGATTTACTTCGAGTGTTGAAAGTGTTGTCTTGCCCCGGCTGGCGGCCACGCCCGCCATCTAATAGATCGTCGTATGATCCGTGCATGAGTTGGATTTCATCCAAATTAGGAAAATTCTTATCCCACTTGTTCAGTTGTTTGATCTGGTTGTCATTAATGTCTGAGTACGAGTCTCGCTGCGGATCACTGCGCCTTGGGTCAGAGTCACTCACGCTCCCTGGCGGAATGCCAAACTGTTGCTGCATGCGTTGTCTTTCAGCCTGGGCAGGATTGTACGAGTGGCGACCACTTCGACTCGAATCTGACTGCGCTAAGCTGTTCCTGGCTGAGTCTGGCGCAAAGCCGTCTCTCAGGGGCTGCTGCTGCTGTTGCTGCCGATAAGGACCACCTTGTTGCATTGTGGGATCTCCTCTTCCACTGCCGCGATAGCTTGTGTCTGGGTTACCACCGAAACTGCCTGACATATGGGATTGGTTAGGATTGAATGGCTGATCACGGCTTGAGGTAGAATGAGCTTGTGAACTGCGGTTTGCTGGTCGATTGGAACCCTCTTGGCTTGCATAGCTGTGGCGAGGTTGGACGGACCCAGGTGTACCATATGTGGGATTTCCAAAGCCTTGCGGAAAGTTTGGGTCCGTAGGTGTGCCCAATGGACTGGCCGCAGGGTCACCATACCCTTTGTAACTTGGAGACTGGTTAGGATTAGACCCCCGAGCACCCAGTCCAATGTTAGGGTTATTGTTGGAAAATGGACGTCCTCTGCCACTACCAGGGCTTGGCTGACTGACCTGATCCGGTCTATAGAATTGTCCATTGGGATCTTGATCATAGGGATGGCCTGATGGACTTCCTGGATAGGGACCCCCTGTGGGATCTCTGTCATAGGGTGATTTGTTCATGGCTTTCAGGGGATGCTGTCTCAGGTTGTTGTTCGGTTCTCTCTGAAACCTGGAAATACAACAGCAGCCATGAATTTCTTTTCAAATTGAACTCTTAACAGAGGTAATGCACCTATCTGTACATGAAAGGCTATGACTTTTCAAGACTTTTTATTATCATCCTTACAAGTTCACATGATGACACAGGCACTCACTCACAGGGTTGTCAGCTGGTGAGGACAAAACGCCAAATGCTGTACTACATTGTGAAAATAGCAGACAACGTGAAACTATTCATCGATTAAGATGACTGATCACAGAGAACTGTAATGTTGGCCCTGTCCACCATTGCTTCTCATCATTACTCTTAACTGCCACCGCTCAATCTCTTCATTGACAAACAAAAAACATTCATAGCAATCCTAACACACTGGCACTTGGTATTAACACTTTGAGGGCTAAGAAAAAGTGAGTTGGGGTAGACTTACCCGGCACTACCGTTCATCGTTGCCGCCTGTGTCAGTAAGGACATCCAGGACATGCACTCGGGCGAGTCGTCTGTGGCGAAGTACAAGGTCTTGGTGTTCTCGTGCTCAACCTGGGGGTTAAATTATACAGGGTGACAACAACCTCAAAGACAATTTCCAGTCTGAATAAGTTGTGCAGTTTTGCTTCACTCATTAGTTTTCTACTTCCTTCTCATACATACTATCTAGTGCCATGTAGCTGCCAAATAGAACATTTGCATAAAAAGAACATTTGGATAAAGAGAACATTTAGACAAAGAGAACATTTGGACAAAGAGAACATTTGAACAAAGAGAACATTTGGACAAAGAGAACATTTGGACAAAGAGAACATTTGGACAAAGAGAACATTTGGATAAAGAGAACATTTGGATAAAGAGAACATTTGACATTTGGACAAAGAGAATATTTGGGCAAAGAGAACATTTGGATATAGAAAACATTTGGACAAAGAGAACATTTGGACAAAGAGAACATTTGGACAGACAACATTTGGCCCACAACCACTAAGGATAGAGAAAATTAGTGCATAACTTGTCAAGAGGCACCTTGATGTTTTCTCCAGAATTAAGGGCTAAGGAGAAGAGTCATCATCCTGTTGATGTACCACTGAATAAAAAACCCAACCCACTCCACAATCTCTTTCTTCCACAGAACCATATTTTATTCTCTAAGAGCAACAAAAACAGTTTTTTATTATATCACCGTAAGATATTTCTACAAAGATACTCTTGATATTCTACTACTTTGTCCAATTCTGACTTTGTGTGATGATATGTTTCTTGTAGTCGGGGTTTGAATAAAATTGTGCTAAACTTGTATTGCCTGTACGGTGCTATACTCAACGTATCCCTTGGTTAACTTTTTTAAACTCGTAAATGTACCCAACTGTGCTAGGCACAATGGAGCCATAATCGTGCTGTTAAATCCCAACACAAACAACACTCAAGCCACTTATATCGAGGACAGATTGGCCCCAGTCTACAAGCACCTTTATTTCATTCATTATATACATCTTCTGTCTAGCATTCTATTTGTTGTTAAATCTGTATTCTGCAAATTATTGTCTCATATAAGGAAGCCCAGATTTTATTTATCTCTCAGTCTCATTCAGCAGTTCTCTATTCCATATGCCACACTGTTCTGGGCTTCCCAAGCTTACAAGTACCACAAACCATTACTTGCCCCATCACTTACAAGAAAATAATCTGTTTTTTGAAAACCTTTTTCTACAATTTTTTTTTTTTTCAATGGCTCTATGTTTTCCTCCTTTAATCTCCTTTTCTTGTCTTTCTCACAACTAGTGTCAGCGCTATGCAATGACTCACAAAACAATATGTGTTTTGAACTGCCTGATTCACACATAAAAGACACTATGACTAAGGCAAAAAGAAACACTTCTATTTTTATTCTCTCGACCCAAAACGCCTTCCCTTTCTTTGCTGAATTGTCAGATATGTGCTATAAGTAAGTAAACAAGATCAGCAGCGGCAGGCTTGAAAGACAGAGAAAGAGAACCTTATCACACAGGCAAAAACCTACTTTGAAGACAAAGTTGCGTTTGATGTTGTCAGCCTCTGTGCAAGGATTGATGCGATAGCTGGGTAAAAGGATGGATGTTAGCGCTGAATCCTCACTCTCACCTGCAAAGAGATGCAAACAAAAAAGACTATTTACACACCTCTTCTGATTTGATCAATGTTTCGTGAGTATCATGAATTACTTTTAATTTGAGAATGGTTATAATTCTAGAAATTTGTCACAACGGAACTTTCAGATGTGCAGCAAAGTCATTTTCATGACTGCAGATATCGCTCTTTCAATCTGAGGTTGTGATACTATGTCTATGGCATCAACCAGGCACAATGTAAGGATGGATCAGAACTCTGAACATGTCAGGAACTCACCTTAAGCTTAGTAAATGAAAAAAGTATCTTTTAGTGAGATGTCAGTATAACAGGATATGTGGCAGCTGAAGTGGACTGACAAGTCACAGACTGAACTCCTCACTTATTTTTTTTTCTAAGATGTGCAGCAAATAAATTTTTTCTACGATGATTGCAGATCAGACACAAGACAGACTGCAGATTTTTTGTGTGTTTTTTTCAAGTTTTTCATCTCCAAAAGCCAGTATCTATCTGCCTCTATGTATCCCAGTCTTCCGCAAATCCCAATGTGATGACCAGTCCATTCCTTGACAGTTATTCTCCTATCATTTTTTTCAGTCTCCTAATTGCAGATATCATCCTTGCAGGGAGCCGGTGTATGTATGTAGGTTCTTTGCTCCCACCTGCAGGTGCTGAAAGCCTGCCATCAGTGGGATGCCTCCCATTAATGCCATCCTCAACATTCCAAGGGTGACATCTCTCTCTCTCTCCTTGCTCCTTTCATGCTCTCTTTCCTCTCTTCTTCTTAATGTGTAAATGTACTTTACCCTGTTTGGCACAATACAGCCGTGATCATACTGATGTGCCATTAAACCCCAACACAAACAAACAACTGCAGGTATCAACCTTTTACTCTCTGTACTGACAACATGTATGTGACATCAACCAGGTGGAAGGAAAGACGAGGACTCTGGCCATGACAGACGTCAAGAAATCTCACCTTTGTAAATGAAGAGAGCAAAATCGGCCAGCACACACCAGCGTCTCTTCCACGACTTGGACTTGGAGATACCAGCACTCTCCTGCAAAAGAGGAAACAACAAGAAAATATATCTTGCCTGCTCTACCAACAATTATAGTGCACCAGCGGAAATGAACCGGACATCTCAAGAGACTTCATTGTAAAGTGATGTGGTTTTTAACCATGGACACCAGGATAGATCTGTCCTCTTCAGACAGAACACCACATACACATACCTGGGTCAAAATAAAGTTTTTGTCAGATTCAAATTCCCAATATCAGGGCACATCTTTTGTTCTTGTCCCATGTCTGTACCATGAAAAATAAGTGTTTTTTATGTTTTTATCTATAATAGAATGGTTATTTACTGATTAACAGATTGAAATGTTTTGGGTTTTTTTTTTTGGCCATCCGGTAAAATTTAATTTTGTGCATATGCGATATTTTGCCAGAAGAGAACAGTAATGAGCATGAACATCTCAGCAATGAAGAGTGGAGGGTTGGAACTAAAGATCTGGGCCCAAAGTAAAGTATACTCATTCCTCTTAATACTAACACCAGTACATCAAGACATAAAAACTTAACTCTTGCTACCCATAATTAATTTTCTGGTTTTCTCGGAACTAATTCCCTTCATAAATTTGTTAAATTGGGGTGTATATCAATATAACATATTTTAAAAAAACACAAATGTACGGCTTTTTCAAGCAGCTCCTGCTGGTTTCATTTCTTTTTCAGTGGTAGATGCTGTTTAGTTGTGAAGGGGTTTCATTTAAGGTCATGTAGCATGGAGTTTGTGTGGGTAACTGCATGTCAACTCAGAGACCACTGAGTCCTCATTTCGACAGCCATGCCCTGACCTAGTGACCGCTGAGTTATCACTTCAGGTAATAACAGTTAAACATCAAACCAATTTCCCCTGGTTCTGTGACATATACTGGAATAGGTCATTCAAAGACGTATTACCACAGCCAAGTAACAAAAACAAAACAAAAGCTTTGAGTTTTTCTCCCTCTTGAAGGTGGAAATCTCTATAATGCTGTTAATGATCAAATCATTAAATATGTTTTCTGATCCCATTTGGCTGATCATATACATATATCTCTTGAAAGCTATAAACACACTGCAACAATGCAGCATGAAAAAAGGCCTGAAAGTATCTTCATTCTCTACCAATATCTCATATCAATGGGTTAATGACTTAAAACTCAGTTTGCAGGATCGTTAAACATAATAAAAGACTAATTTTTCAAGACAAATTTTACTAGTCACTATAATGTCTCTGACTCTCCTTAAAATGAGACGCAGCACGATAAAATCAGGCGCTTGTCAAACTGAGGCAAATCACGTTTTTCAACAGTGAATGAATTTTTAACCCAATTTTTTTTCTTCACAGAACCCTTCCATATCAATCTAAAAATGCATTTCAGAGTTAAATTTGCTGAAAGAGATTGAGTAAAAGCCCAAAAGTTGTAATTTAGTGGCATGGCCTAATAAGGATCAACAAAAGCGACTGGCCATTTTCTCACTAAATTCAGCTGCAGCAACAGGTCACCCCCAGCATCTTTGTCAACATCTTCGCTTCTGCTTAAAGTAGAACAAACATTTTTTCGCAGGCAGAAAGGGAAATGAATAATTTTCACAGTGATACTAATAATTCTATATGTTCAAAATTTGACAAGAGCATGATTTCATCGTGTTGCATCTCAAATATCAAACTACATTTACATAATACTTTCTTGGTCCCATAACTAACACTGTATATAGTTTATGACTAATGACTTCTTATTTCAAGGGGACTTGACAACTAATGGTGACACGTGAGCTGACTGATAAGGGACTGAGATATCAAACTTTAACATGCGGGGTTTTTGAGCTATCAACTCAAAACTAAGAAACCAGTGAACCAAAGGGTTATTGTTTCAAACATATGCCAGATTTACCAGTCGGTAGAGCCAGCCTCTTTTCACCACCTGTGAGCTTGGATTTCGCTTGGCCGAAGGAGCTTTCACGCTTCTGGAAAATCAAAAGTCACCCCTCTCGATCAATATCAATAAATGAGTGAAAGAGATGAAAAATCAATAAATCAATACACCGAAGCGGATTGCCAAAACAAAGGCCAGTTTCCCATAAACCTTCCTCAACTCTCCTCAAATCAGGAAATCCTCTTTCCTATATTATCCCAATCATTGTGCCTTACTTTTTTTTTTTATCTTTCTTTTCTAGTAAGCTTGAGAGAGCTAAAGTGAAGAGAAAGAGAGAGAGAGAGAGACAGACAGACAATATTATATGTATAAGAGAGTGAGAGAAAGAAATAAAAAAGAGAATGAGTAAAAAAGAAAGAGGAGAGAGAGGAGAGGAAGATCAGGGGAGAGGTGGAAAGGATAGATAGACAGACAGACAAAGAGACAGACAGACTAACAGATGACACACATACATATAGACTGATGATAGATAGACAGACAGACACAGACAAACAAACAAATAGAAAGCTAGACAGACAGACAGACAGAAAGATGGATAGACAGACAGACAGACAGATAGATAGACAGACAGGCAGGCAGATATAGATTAATAAATAGACAGATGGGTAGATAGTAGATAGACAAATAGAGATAGAGAGCTAGACAGACAGACAGACAATAAAACATACAGATAGAGAGAGAGAGAGAGAGAGAGAGCTTGAGATAAAGACTGACATAAAGCACATGATCTCTTAGAAGTCAGTCAGTCAGTTGTGGGACTCAGACACATTGATGAGGGAAGGATAGACTCCCTGCAGTCAATAGGAAAGAAATCAATCATGGCTGTTCACCACTCCCCCCCCCCCCCCCCCCGGCCCCTTTCAACTCTAATCTATTGACACATCAGTCTTGGCTGGGATGATATGCAAACTGGATGAAACTTGAAGGGAACTGCGATTTTATTGCTTGCAATAATGGAATCAAGGAAATCTTTTCACCTACACCTGACTGTCCATCCATTCATGCATCCGCCCATTCATTCATGCATCCATCCACTCATCCATGCATCTGTGAATACATTCATCTTACCATCCATCTCTCCTGTTATCATCTTATTTATGTAGTGTTTACTCCTCTACCTCTGCATCAGCTTATATCAAATCCTTTGCCTATCCTATCTGCCTCTCCATCTTTCTACCTATCTGTCTGATCTACATGTATCTCTATCTGACTGTCTGTCTACCTGTCTGTCTGTCTGTCTGTCTACATGTCTAGGCATGATTATATCTCTTGTACCTGGCAAAGGAATGTAGTTTGCCTGACATTCAAATTGACTCATGCAGGCAAATACAGATCTACTCTGTGATGACTGCAAGGTTACTCACCTCTGTTTTGGTGCCCCTCGCCTGAACTGCTCCCTGCTCTGTGGGGATCCAGGTGTCTGTGGGCTGCCGGGACTTTGGGGTGGGGACCCGTACCTGTGGATGGACGCATGGACGAGAGGACGGACGGATGGACGGGCGGACGGACGGGATGGGCAGAT
>JBCEWB010280885.1:0-22707 GCA_039654565.1 Peronia peronii
GAATTTGAAAATATGTGTAAATAACTGCTGTGTGCATAAATTCTTTGACTGGAAACTGCAAAACAAGTTTTAGCATCAGATTCTTCTTAGTTTGTAAAATCCCTGTTTTGGATCGAAAATCCCTGGTTTTTTCAAGAGAAATCCCTGGTTCGATCATGGTGGGGTTGGCAACCTGTAGATTTTCTCACACCATATTGTGAAAAGTAGGGGTGAGAGGGGATTTTATGCAGTAGCCGGCCTAGTGTCTACCGGGCTAGTAGGTTCCAGACTTCAAAGCACAAACGCCGACCGGCTGTCTACAGAATCTTACGATATGCGGCAAGTTCAATGTCACACAGTGACGAGAACTAGCATAGACTTCTCATCTCCCATCCAACCCCACTCACCTTTACATTACATCAAAACCATACATTTTGAAGAAACATTGTGTTTCAATAAAAAGGGGGGGGGGGGGGGTTACAGAAACATGAAAGGAACAAAGATCATGGTTAATGTTCTGCCATATCCTAGATTGCTATAATTATTGATCTCGATCACTCCGGATTTCACCATAAATTCCACTCTGGTTTTCATGTGGTACATTCAATATATCATATTTTATATTGATGCCAGACATCATAGATCCAGTCCAGATTATTCTGTGGTCTTCACTTTTATCAAACTATCAAATAGACCAAGGAATTACTTGTAAATAGTGACTGCATTTTTCTGTACATATTTCCTGGATTTTATTTTATTTAGAAATACTGTGAATTTGAAAATTAAATAACTGCTCTGTGCATAGATTCTTAAGTTTAAGGATTGGATTCTTCTTAGTAGGTAAAATCCCTGTTTTGAGTCGAAAAAATCCCTGGTTCGACCATAGTGGGGTTGGCAACCCAGTATTACATTCACAATCTTATTAAAATGTTTTGTATATTAAGACTAAGAGATTGATTATTTGCTTGATTGAATGACTGATTAATTGATTGGATATATTACAGCAGGGTGATGAGCATGTGGTGAGACCAGAGGTCAAGCGCAGCCAGGATGTGGAAATATATGACCCAATTACAGTCACACCTGCACAAGTGTTTTTCCCATGGGATCCAGTTACTCGATGTGTCCATAAATATACAGCTCAGGTGAGTAAAAAGTAAGATTGTTGTTCATTTAGTCCTTTGTTCAGCATTTAATTCTCAGATTGTCCGGTTAGTTTAGGTAGTGATTATTTCAGTAAAGTAAAATTCAACTTCTGACTTTAGTCAGAAATCCGACTTCCTGATTGTCGTTGGTTTATCTACTTTTGGCCGATCAACTTCTGAGTAGCCGATTGCAGTTTTATAAAAAATTTAAAGGTGATGCAAATCCCACACAATAACAGTGAAACGAGAAATACAACAGAATGTTGTACATGCTCCAGATGAGAGTTAGAACTGGTGTTCTTCCGCTGTTTGAAGATCGAGATTAATGCTTAGTTCCTCATACCTCACAAGATATAGTCGACTTGTCATGTTCAAGTGGTGATAAAAAATATACACATCAAGGCTTCAACAATAGCAAATAATATGCAATATGAAAGACTATATGAGACATGACACGATGAAATCAGGCGCCCGTCAATCTGAGGCGACCGGAGAAATCATATGTTTTTCAACAGTAAACGAATTTTTAACGTATTTTTTTTCTTCACAAAACCCTTCATTGTCAATGTAACAATGCATTTCGGAGTTAAATTTGCTGAAATAGATTGAGTAAAGGCCCCAAAATTGCAGTTAAGCGGCATGGGCTAACAAAGATTAATAAGGATTTACAAAAATGATTGGCCATTTTCTCACTAAATTGAGCTGCAGCAACAGGTCACCCCTATCATCTTTAATTGCCAGTAGCTCGACTTCTACTTAAGGTAGGACACAAATTTTTTCCCACACAGAAAGGGAAATGGATAAGCTTAACTTTGGTATCAATAACTCCATATATGCTCAAAATTTGACGAGAGCCTGATTTCATCGTGTCACATCTCATATTGATTATAAATAGCTCCACGGCCTACAGTGGCAAGTATGTATTCTGTTGTACGAATAAGACTCATACAAGAGTATGCACATCCCGCCCATATGCTAATAAATGGTCGTTCATGTGCAGTTGTCCATTGTGTCCCACAGTGTCTTTTTATCAGTCGAAGATAGATTTTCATTGTTTTCTTCAGGACCTAGATCTACTTGTAGCATAATGACAGTCCAAGATGATAGTGCCCCATTGATACCACCTCTTGCTTTGTGCATCTTTTTCAGTTACAGTATGTGTTGTCCACTGCAGTTATGCAACTTTGTAACTTTCTTAGCATATAGATTGAGGATGGGATTGTTTACAGTAATGTTTAATAATGCTGTAAATGGGATTTTACTTGTGCTGTTGCTACTAGTTGAGTTGAGTTTACTGTATCCATATTTATGTCATCATTGTCATGGACTGAAGCCCACAGGTTGCCCTACACATTGCATGATGGGTACTTATCTTTTCTTAAATACTTATCTTTTCTGCTTGACATAAGGTGGGGTGTGAAAAGAATGGGCCTCAGCCACTGTGACAATACCAGCATTCGCAGAGCAAGTCATCTGACTGACAGATTATTGATTTTCATCCTAGGGTAGGATTAGAGTAGGTGGATTTCTTAAACATCTTCAGTCTTGGGTAGATCGGTCAAATTATTAACATGGCAAGTAACACTACCAAATTAGAACATATACAGAAACTTGTTGAGGACTACTAAGGCCTTTGGACTATATAAAAAACAAAAATAAATAAATAAAAAATGGAGTGGTCTGTATATGTACGTTGTTTATATGATGTACTTCCAAACTTTCTTGAGCATCAAGCTAAATGTACTATCCATGACAATGAAAGAAAAAAACAAACAAATTACCCCCTATATGAGTCTGATAAGAATGAGAGAACTATATTTGAATACATGTCATGTTAACACAGAATGGAACTAAGTGCTCATACTGATGTTCCTTTTAGTCATTTTATTTTTTTATGTGACGGTGGACATAATTATTTGAAAAATATGTCTACTATAATTATTTTTGAAAGTCACCTTTTTTTTTTGCTTCTTTTTTTTATTGTGAGAATTGCATTGTTTTTTTTCATTGTCATTTTTTTGTGGCATTTTTCTGCTTTAAAAAAACAGCATTTTTCATGGATCACAACTTACAGCAAGTGGAAAATGTGCAAACTTCCCTTCACCTAAAAGGCCCAGAATTTTTGTGTGTGTTTGTGTTTTACATAACCTGACAGCAACAACAAAAGTTTCCAATTTTTTGGTGAAAGCATTTAGACATCCCTGATAGCCTCACTTTCCTGAGGGTTCTGTCCACCTTTCAGTCAAAGCAAATAAATATGAAATTTGCTTATTGCACTGGATCACATTGATCTACATGCACATTCATATACATTTTAGTTGTGGCACACATGCCTTAAAGAGATATATGGCACAGAAACACACTCAGTGAGCAAAATATTGTCTAGAGAAAGAGAACTTTTCTAAAATAGACGAACTCACTAGGTCACATGCAATAAAACAGACTGGACAGCCAATGTATACAATCCTGAGTTATTATGTTATCAAAACCTAGACTATTGTGCCTTGTGCACAGTATGTATGCACAGATCTTTTCATTCTTGGTATGACTTTCCCCAGGCTGATGGTGGTAGTGGGGAGTACCTGTGGAGCTTGACTGACACCAGTGTAGCTTCAGTCAATATTAAGGGACAGATCACCACTGTTGGACCTGGCAAATGCAATATTACAGCTGCAGATGCTAAAAACCCAGCTCATTTTGGCATTTCCACTGTAAGTTTCTAGTCTGCATTTTATTCCTTCATAAATTATTATTCCAGTTACCAGGGCCATGAGTAAAATCTTAAGATGGACTTGTATTAGTTTTCCTATATGCCAAGCAGTTTTGTAATGACATTTTATTTCTCAGCTTCTTGTGACTGATCATTGAACATGCTGCTTTTCATCAGGCATATATATATCTCATTAAGATAATATCTTTTAGCAAACTGCTAACAAAAATCACTGTCTCTTTTAATTCTATAATTAAATAATACTATATTATAATTTTTGCCAAACAATTTCATCAGAAAATTGTAAGTTCTGAAACTACTATACTAAGGAAACAAAATCATCATAAAGTGTTACCAATGAGGTGAATTGCTGAAATGGGAAAACAAAAACAGATAAAGACAAAACTGGTTTTCACTCAGCTATTTCTCTGCAAAATATCTAGAAATGCCTTGGTACAAGAGATTATATCAGATTATCCTTGGAGCTTGCGGAGATTCTAAATAGGAAACAGGGCATGTTGATGTTGCTAATCGGAGACATTCTTTTCTCCAGGTGCATGTGCTACCTCCAGCTGATCTTAGCTTTCCTCCATCAGTAGTCGAGGCAGCCCTTGGAACTAAGCTACATTTACCCCTTTCTATTTTTGCACGTCTTGACAGTAAGCTATGCATTTTTAAAAAATTTTTTTTTGTATTGGCTGTGTCTAAGTGAAAGGAAGTACAGCATTACTGACAGTATTAGAAACTTGATATTAAGTGACAGTGCAACTGATGATATTTAATGAAACTGCTGGCATTGTGCTTAATTGGAGTAAATAGAAAATACATGAATGATAGCAGGTTAAATAATTAAGCACTCTAGGTAAATCATTGTTGAAAGCACAGATTAAGATCTTGACAGATTTTCTATGAGGGCATGGGGGTTGCAAAATAAAGCATGTGACAATAAAAGAAATGTCTCCAGACCTGGGAAGGTGTGAAAAAAAAATCATGGTAATGGAAGAAAATGTGAACAAAAAAATACGTCTGACAAACATACAGATGAATAATAAATTAGTAAAGTGAATGATTTACAGCTTCAGAAAAGTATGTCAAATTCAAGATGTTGAGGAAAAAAATGAAAGAAGTATGAACAAACTTGTTCATTGTAGGTAATTTCATATTTTACATAATGTTCCAAAGCTTCATTGTGAGGCTTTATTGTGAGGTTCAGTTCTTGCGTTATCTGAGTTCGTCTAAGCCCTAAGAGGAAGGAATTAGAAATATCTCACTTTGCTATAGAACTATAGAACCAATCTGAATAGATGCTCTCATGATTGTCAACGATCTCATCTCTGCTTTATATTATTGCACAGATAATTTTGAAACCCTGACAGAGTCCCAAGGTCTAAGCCTGCCTTTTATTCAAAACATATAGTATATCCACAATAGTCATTAATGAAACTGAATTGACCTCTGCATATGAAGTCTAGATCTAGATTTACATCTGTAGATCATATCAGAATTCAAGATCTGTGGTCTGGAACTGCGTAATTTCGGAGATTAGTTTGTACAAGGGGATGAAAATGCTGCCACCAGATTACCAGCTTGAGTGCAGATGGCATTGGAAAATATTCGAGAGGCAAATTTTAAATGTTTCCAGAAAAAAGCTTTTTATTTTATTTATATAATTTTTGTTGTTGTTTCTTGTTTTTTGTTTTATTTTTTTGTTCTTTGTTTTTGAACAACCGGCTACCTGTTCAGAATAAGAACATTTAAATTTTAATATGAAAAGTAATTGTAGAACTTGAACTAATGGGGTTTTTTTGTTTGATCCCAGAAAAACTCTACGCCTTCACTGATTGTAGACAGCTGCCACTCAATGTCACCTTCACAGATCAGTCTGTATTTGAATATGTCCAACCGGGTGCGTATGCTTTCATTCTTTGTATTGGAGTGATTGTTAGCAACAATAGACGTTTTTTTTTTCACTGTACATTTTTGTGTGTGCTATTTTCTCTTTTAAATCATACTTTCTGGTTAAAACCATCAGAAAAGTATCTCAACATGCTGGCAATTTGTGAAATATTAAGAAATGGAAGAGCATTTTGGGCACAATGTATTTTTTAAATAAGGCCACTTTGCCATATGAGTTCATTGTCAAGATTTCATCCTGTGTGTAATGATCACTAAGAACACTGCATGTTATTGATTGTGTATAATTACAGGATTATTGTGATCTTTTTTTTTTTTCTTTTAATTGTAGTCATCTTTGGGATTTTTCATTCTGTCTCACTTCTTATTAACCCAGTAACTGATATTTCCATTTCTCTCTAATTTATTGTAGCCATTATTTTCTCTTACTTCATCCCCTTGCCTGTAACCTCTATCTTTTAACACTTCCTGCATAACTCTCCATCTTTTCTGGCTCTGCAGTCATTTGAGGTGATTGTTATGTTTTTAGCCCTTTTTTTTTTTTTCAAATTAGATCCAGAAGTTCTTGTTGACTTGCCTGAAAAAGGTTGCACCTCTTTGATTCTCTTGGCTACACGTCAAGGTCACACAGAGGTCACTGTCACATACCGAAGCAAGAATGTCTTCCTCCAGGCCACAGTGACTATAGCTGCTTTCAATCCATTAAGGGTATGACCAACAGAGTGTGAGAGAGCACATTGTTTTAAGCAAAGGAGATTAAAGTTGTCTCTTGAGTGTGGTCCCAGTAATCTTTTGTCACGGTTTTGCTTTAAATGAATCCTGGGCATGAAATTGTTTCAATAGATATTAATCTGTAACATGCACTAGTGTATTTATACAACAGGTGAGGCAAACACAGGGGATTCTTACTACAGTGATATTTCTCACCACGTAACGAGGTTTATCAGCCCTGGTTTTATCTTGTCAATTTATCATCACAATAGGCATAGCTGCAACTCAGTAGACACTTCTTCAAAAGGTGAAGGAAAATTTACCTAACAAAATAGCCAAAATTCCATACTCAAAGATGAAATCCTCAGACAGAAACAGAAGAAAAAAAATCAAAGGTCCATTCATGTCCTCTGAAGTCCATAATCAGAAGAAATGATGCGGGAGGAGAGTATCAAATAGTCTTTTTGTTTTGTTGTACCATATTGAATAATAGCGCCAAGTTCCACTGACCACTTGACCCACCCAGTAAGTTTTGCACTGACCAACAATCAAGCTGTCGAGAGCAGAAGTGAACTGTCATTACGATGAATGAAAACTAAAGCAGCCTATGTATCTATTAGTTTATATTTCAGATAGCTCTCATGTGCTGTCACTCAATGCCATCATTAAATGACTTCTGTGTTCCTTTGTAATCACTGCTGCCCAATCAGACGGTGGCCAATCTACGAATGAAGGATGGGGACATGCAGTTTGCGCTAAGTTTCTATAACATGAACATTAATACACCTCTGTTAAACGTGATTTGGTCCAGCAGTTACATTAGGTTGACACCCATATGAAATTGACATGTCATTGTGAGTGCAAGTCCTTCATCTGCTGTTGGTTCCTTTCAAATATGTGAAGAAAGGTGGAGTTGGGGAGGGATTACATTGGTCATTAAGGTACTCCGATGTAGGCTTGCTTTGTGTCAGTCCAAAGCCTAGACAAAGAGTCTCTTTAGTCAAAACAAAACATCCTGAGGATAAATACTAGCACCGACAATCCAGGTTTGGCAACATATGCCGCAGGGTGCTAGAGCCTTCAGGTTGGGTCGCAGTTCCAGGGTTAAAACTGAGTTTGCTGGAATTCAGTATAATTTGCTTTGATGTTGTGTATTGTGTTAACAAGTAAATCCTGCTTATCTCTTTTTGACATCATTCCCATTAGTACTCCTGGAGTGTTAATATTCTGTGTATTTTGATGATTACAGTTGTTTTTAAAGATCCATATGGTACATATCCAGACTTTTTAACCCCACATAGGTTGAGGTAGCAATTTCTTTTTTTGTACCTTGATTGCGAGTTACTTTTTAAACAACACGGTAATGAATATTATTCTTATATTGTCATTAAGCATTAACTCTCAAATCTTGAACACAAATAAATATAATTGTAGGAACACTGTCAAGTCAGCAATTTCCTCTCACACTTTATGGGCCAAGGTCAGCAGTGAAAGCCAAAATCCACATTTTTTAATTGAACACTCTCTCAATACTATAAAAGTATTAGAAGTGCATCCCTCATTTACCCTAGAGTAGTTTTTCGTGTAAAATGTTCATGGTTCCCATGGAAATGCATGAAAACAGCCATTTTTTTATTTTTCCCCTACTTTTCAACCCAAATTTCTCATCAACTATCGGTCACAAAACCACCATATTTTGCAGAAACATTCTTTCATCCATATAAAGATTTTGTTTGATCGTTTTTTTTGGATATTTTGTAAAATGTCTTTTATTGCTATTTTTTTAAAATTCCACTATTTAATATTTGCAAATTTTCACATTGTTGAGAAGAAAAAAGTAGAAAAAAAACTCGAATTTTGAAAAGCACATATGACAAAATCTTTATCTTACGTTGCTGCACACTTCCTGTAAGTTTCAAATAAATCCCATGGGTAGATTTTACAAAATTTGGGTTTTATTGCGATAAAAGCACATTTTGAGTAAATTGCAATTTTCTAAAAGTATAATGACTGTCAGTCTCTTTTCCCATGATAATGTCTGTGTATGGTGATTATTCCCTTCAAAATCCACCAAGAACACAGCTAGAACACCTCTCCAGTTCTTCCTGTTCTCTCTGCCTTCTGGCTCTTGCCTTCTTCCTGATATCCTGTCTCTTAGTTGGTTTTTCTAACACTAACAACGTGAAGACACTAAACGGCATAACATTCAGCACGGTATAGTTTACATGTAGAAACGACCTGTGAACTGTGTTAGTTGCACACATAGAGCCAGTAGAGACAGTCAACCTTCACTCACCGGTCAATGTGCAGCCTATGAGCACACAAGCCACGCATGATCAGTCCGTATATATGGAAGTATAGCACTATGAAGGGAGAATGGAATGTGTAAGTTTCTCACAACCCTTTGGAAATGAATGGGTGTTTGGTTATGAAAAATTATGTTGAAGGAGGGAAAGATTACCATTGACTAAGAGGAAAGAGGTCAGATTTTGTATCGTTACTAAATTTGAAGGGTTCTAGCTGATGCAAAGTTGCTTGTCTGGGCTATGAAATGAAGACATTTTGCTAAAAAAATAAACAATTATGTACCTATCTGACTGTGCAATAACGACAATTTTAGGTCCTCAAAATGAACTTTTGACCCACAACATTCCATACTATCAGTAAGAGGTCAAAGAATAAAGATATCACTAGAATTGTCCATTTTTGACCCTCAACATCAATTTTCACTGCCAATCTTGATCTTAAGGATTAAATATTCCTTAAGTTCGGGTTGGGTTTTCCTCAAAAGATGTTGATTGAATGTGTCATTGCAGATGTTTCTGCTAGATGTCATTGACACTAAGTAGAAAAATAAATCCTCGAAAATTTTGAAAAGGAATTTATAGTTCTGAACATCTTAAGAGATCTTTTTTTACTCTGCAGAACTTGTCATGAATTTTTAGACAAGCAGCTTATTTTTAGACTAGTGTATTTCATACCATTAGCAACTTTTAGTTATATGTACATCTGTCACCTTAGTAGATAATCATTTCTCTGTTGGATCACAATTACAGAATAGACTGTTTTAAGTTATTTTAGGAAGCAATGAAGATTGCGTGCAATTGATCATGGCCGTTTTTTTAAGCAACAGTGAGATAGAGCAAAAAGTTGAAAAGGGGTGAACACTAGAGAATTGAGCTTATGATTTAGTGTATTAATTGTTTTAAGAAGTCAAATCACACCATTGTGCTTGCATGATATTCAAATTTTATTATTAATTTTTTTTGTTGTTGTCACCAGCCAGTTGACCCAGAAGTAGAAGCAGTAGTTGCATTGGGCTCATCTAAGGAGGTAGTATTTCATGGCGGGCCTCAACCTTGGGTGTTGGATTCATCCAAGTTCTTCCACAATTGTAAGTTTAATATAGGTTATTCCTTTTAAAATACAGATTTCCAGATTTGTTGGTCATAACTAAATCTCATGCAAGTTTTGTAGTTCTTGTTGTCAGTGTCATTGCTTTTGTTAGTTTCTTTTCTTTTTGAGAAACTAACTGCTTTGGTTAATTGAACATTTGTCTCACTTTATTGTAATGGTAAAAGGAGTTCTGTGAAATTTTTATTCTGTGAAACTTGCTCTGTCAAAAGAAATCTACTCTTTGAAATAATTTTGTTCATGATAGTTAGACATGGAAAAGATGGATTTATTCAAAAACAAAAATTATTCAGAATGAGAATACAAAATGAATTATTACTATGTTGTTATTTTTCAGAAAGCTTGTTATTTGTTTTGCTTTCCTAATGATGGGTATATTGCGTTTCTCTTTGCCAATAGTGAATCCTGAAAATGGTGACTTTGTCAAAATTCAGGAGCTATTCCCAGTGGCAGGCAGTCGTAAGTTTCTTATTTCTAGTTAGGCTCAATTACAAGATTCTATTATTCTGAACAAAACTTACCCGTTTTAGGTAGATAAACATATTTGTGTTCCTCTGCATTATTTCATGTATATGCAATGTGTTTCCCACATTAGAAAGACTGCAAACCTGACTGGATTTTTTAAAATGATTTTGTCTTTAATTCATATTCAAATTGGCAAGTAATGCTTCAAAGTCAAAATCATTACATAAATTCAGAGAGGACCATTTTGAGTTATGCATACTGAAATAGGATAGCCAGGACAATCTATCATATTATATTAGTGACATTTAGTGAAATGTTACTCTTGCAAGCTATTGTTAGCCTAATTAATATCAAGGTATTCTCATCTATAATTGGTTCATTCTCATCTCTAGCATTATTTTTATGTAGGACCTAACTTCATGCTCCATTATTTACCCTAGCAGCATAATGTATAATAAACTGCACTGCACATTTTTTTCACAGGAGGTGTCCATTCATTCATTGTATTCTGCCAAGACTTTGGAGAGCAGGTTAGTAGAATATTTTTGAACAAATGCTCCAGAGATTTCATATGTGGAGCTACTGAATTTGCATTTCAGAGAGAGGGATCACAGTTTTGTTATGTAGCACATTCATTGATCTTTAAACCCCTCTTTGTCTGCTGACCATTTTTGAAACCAATTTATTTTCCATTGCTTTTGGCCCGTCTCTCTCTCATCCCCTCCATATGTTCTTATATAGCTAAGTTTACTGCCGGTCATTTGTTGACTGTCTTTTCAAACCATCTTTCCCTGTTTCATTTAATTCCAGTATCCAGCCTGTTTCTTTCAGCTGCAAACCGTTTCTACAGCTGACTGATTTCTCTTATTTTTATCTTTTTGTTCTCTTACCTTTTATTTGACTTTTCCTCTTTTATTTCCATATTCATCTATAGGCTCACCTTTTAAAAGATATATATATATATATATATGAAATGATTGCAACGCTGTTCTCTATTTGATTTTAGAGCATGGAATTATCTGTGGGAAATGGACGAACAGCCAAGAATCAGTTTCCAGTGACTGAGACAGCATCTATCAGGTAAGTATCCTTTCCAGATCAACTGATACAACTCTCAGCTTATGGTATGCAGAGGAGTATAAGGAGACTGAAAAATTGAGAGGTATCAGTGAAAAGTATGAAACATACATATGACAAGAAAAATCAAATATAAATTTGATATGGTCTGATCTCTTTCTAGTACAAGTCATGACCTTCTCAGACCAATTCACCAAACAATGATCTATATGGCTTTTATGCTGGTAATAATAACAACTATTACTCATTTTTTGTTAGGTTTGTGTGTGCTCGACCTGTAGAGCTCCACCTTCAACCGGTGTTGAACCTTGACCCCAGACTGCCACCCTGTCCTGTGCCACATGAAAACAACTTACCTGTATGTAAAACACTTTCTTTTTTTTTTTTTTTTTTGGATAAAGGCATGTTCAGCAATGCTAGAGTTTGAAGATAATTTGGAAAATAACCATTCAATATTGTTATATGGAAAAAACATCAGTCATGCTGTGTGCTTCTTGTGTTAATTTGTGACTGGTCATTCCAGCAAGGAATATTTGAAGGCTGCACCTAGAACAGTTATTATCTATGTAATTTGGGGATCACAAGGGGGCAGAGTTAGTCAGTCTGAAAATGTCTTGCTGACAAAATTTGTCTGGAAACTCATTGTCTGTGACAGGAAAATTATCATGTATGAATTTTTAAACTTCCTTCGTCTCTGGAGTCATTTTTTGTTAAATCCATTTCATCGCACATCTGATCAAAGGCATCCATGGACCTTTGTTTCAACTTACAGCAGGTTTTCAAAGCTCATTTTATAAAGGATGGATAATTTCTCATTATTGTTATTTCACTTATTACATCAACCTATTGCATCTGCATACAGTCGCCGAGGCTAACACATATCTTCTCTTTTAGTTTACATATTTACATCACTCTGCTGCTCTCTGCCTGTATAGATGCCAGTTCATTATGGGAAGGATCTAGATGTGCTGGTAACAGTGACAGACTCCAGTGGTCGACGCTTTGACAACTTTTCTTCTGTGGCAGTTGAGTGGACAGTGTCAGATCCTAATCTAGCAGGACTGCTGCACCCGCAGGTGCTGAGATCAGACATTGAAAACCTTTCTGATGGCAAGAGGACACAGTCAGGTTAGGATAGATTGATAACATGTATGAGGGAGAGCATTAGCATCTCATGCTTCATGGAGGGTATGTTAGCTCTTTTATGTCCAGTGAGCTGGTAACAGCGGCTCATGGTTGTGGTCAAATGCCAGCAAGTAACTTCTAGATGCCCAAGCATTCTCACCACTTTTGCCGTGTATAACATCATTATTTTTCTGACTACATTTATATGTGAGGCAGTTTCTGGAATTACAGGCACTTTTGGTCATTAAAACATGGACATAAGCACTAAAATGTGACTTGCAACCTTTTTTAGCATTGTTTTTTAGACTATTTACGCCAGAACTGATAAACAGCTGATTGTGATAACATGATTAACTACAAAATTTTGGTGAAAACATTATGACATCTCTGATCTATCGTTTCATTGCCAAAAAAGAAAGTTAGAAATTTGTTGATAAGTTCCAATTGTTTTGATGTTGTTTTGCAAAGCATATGTTGCATCTTGCACACTCGAATGTCTCTCTAGCTGAGTGGGAAAGCTCTCACAGACATAGAGAGATGAGCAATAGAACTGCCAGTACAATGATATAATATTTATGATATTTATTCTGAACTTCAGCTTCTCCAAAATATATAAAAGTTTCCTATGAAGTAATGATGATTGATAACCTTTTCATTTTCAGAACAGAGAAAAAAAGAGAGAAAGAACTGTTACTTCTCAGACCCATGATACATGAAGTACAGTATGATCTGGTTTCCAGCAGATATTTGGTGTATTTGTGTAGTGTATATTTTTTTTCTTCTTAATTCTAATTTGATGCTGAATTGTTACTATTCACAGCTTATCAAACATTACAGCCTCAGAAGAAAATAGGCACTGTGATTGTTACAGCATCCATTGATCATTACAAACAGTCAGTTTTCAAGGCTCGCGACAAACAGCAGGTAAAAACATGCAGTTTCTCTTATTTTGTCTGACTTGTATTGGCCAACCTGTTCTTTAATTCCATTCTCATGGCAGTGTTATTAAACTTCAGGATACTTTTTTTTTTTTTAAATTTTTTTTAATGTAGATATTTTCACACTTAGTACATTCATCTCAGGGTTTCAGAAAGAGTATGGAAGTCCACTGTATGTCCAGAATTGAAAACTGTAAAGTGTGAAAATTTTAACACAATGTGAACACAAAAAATGTTGAAAAATTTGGTTAGTATTCCATTTTAATATCAATTTTGATTTGCAGTATTTATAGTGTGTTGGATACATCAGTGGCCCAATGATTCTCTTAACAAACATAAACAGGATTGAAGTAGTAATATTGCATATGCTTTACTTACAGGCTCTGAATGTTTCGTGAAGTAATCAACTGATTTCATATCCATTTCATATCATGTGGTTTTAAACAGAGCCCCACAGTGTGCCACTCAAAAGCTTGCATCAACCTCCAGTTTGGAGTGTAGACCCATTTGAAGAGAGGCTGCTTTAGACCGTTGGAAAAGCAGGCTGCTTATGTAGACATTGAAAGAGCATGATAATATCCTCCAGCTTTAGATTTGCATCGTATTTTCTTTCTTGTTCACTTTTGTTTTTTTCCTTCAGAAATGGGACAAATCATACTTACAGAACTGCTGATGCTCACATGTGTTTTCATTGTACAGTTAGCCATACATTGTCTCTTTAGACAAGGTGATCATTGTCTTTTGGACATACTTCTAAGAAGACATAAGAATTTCCCAAAAGATTCAGATTATGATAAAATGCAGGTGTGGTCTCTTGAAATTAAAGGACGGGAAAAAAAATTTGTGGAGTGAATTGAAAAAACACTTGATTAAAAACTGCCTGAATTTCACATCATGTTAATTTGTCTCCGTCTGATTTTTGTAATTTTGGCAGGAACGTATCATCCCTAAGATCAGCAAGTCTCTTGAGCTACTGTTAGTGGAAGAAGCTAATCTATCTCCTTCAACTATCTCTGTCTTCAATCATCCCTCAAACAAGGTAATGTTTGCTATGCCTCACATCCTCTGTGATAGCTGTAGCCCATGAAGTAATTTTTTTCCTTTCAGTTATACAGAATCTTACATTCTGAAGTAATAGTTTACTTTATTAATGTTTATCATAATGAGCAGGTAAAGAGATAAAAACCTTCTTTGTACATTTGTTTTTTGTTTTATTCATTATCTTGTTATGATGTCAGTCTGATATAACTGTTTCTTGTCTTGTGAAAGAACAAATATTTTATTTGACTCCGTTTTATTGAGGATGAGAAGAAAATCTCTGATTTTCATGATTTGCTCAATTTTCCTTTCATTTTATGAAGTGGCAGTGTTCTGATTTGCTTGTGGTATCATGCAGGTCACAATGAACATCCAACATGGCTCGGGTTACTTCTTCATAGACAAGGTTCAGTCTCAGGTGGTGACAGCCAAGTATGATCAGAAAGGCAGAGCTATACAGGTCATATAATTCATTTACTTTGTGACAGATTGACAGAAGTAACAGAGGGAAATACTATTCAAAGAATTCAGTATATTTAGAAAACAAGATATTTCAATAAATTCCATGTTTTTGTTTTGATTTTTCTTGTTTTCAGTTCATATGGCGAAAGAATTGTAGTCCAATTTTGTTTTATTTTTATGAATTTATCGTAATTTTCACCATTTGATAAATTTGATATGGATTTAGTAAATAAGCAATGGCTTCCTGAAACAAATTCTGCTGCACAGCTTCGATGTATCTTATAAAGAATAGAATTCAGTATGCTTGAAAAGGATCTGGTGCCAGATGAAAGGAAATCAGAAAATTGTGAAATCAGTTACTGAAAACCAAAATCACCATTGAATAAGCTGTTTTTGCCAGTGTGCAAAAGATGAATTTATTTTTTTACTGTTATTATATTTTGACAGATTACACCTCTGAAGGATGGCACCCACACTTTCACAGTCTATGATCTTTGCCTTGATGTCACCTCACATCCCATAGCCTCAGTGTCAGTGTCAGGGGTGGGCAAAGTACAGGTCATGGTGGTTGATAAGGTAGCCTGCTGCAGTTACCCAACTTTTTGTATTTTGTCAAATTTCTAGCATTGTAATGAAATAGAGCTTACTAAATTTTGTAACTGGTGATTATTTCCTCAGGGCATCAAAGAATGTTGAAATGAAAGAATTATTAAAAACCCAGGAAATGGAGGAAAATGTGTGTAATTTTTTGAGGAATTTGCATTTTTACAGCATGTTGTGGAACAGCTCAGTTAGATGTTTTATTCTTGATTTTGATTTTTGATGTTAATTTATGCATGCTTACCAAGTTATTATAATTTTGCAGTTAGTTAAATTTTGCAGAATATGTGAGTTAAAAGTTCCAGATTAAGGTTGAATTCAATATAGATCTTGTCAGTAGATTGTTACAAGTGTAATATAAACAAAAATTATATCAAAGTTTGCTGGGGAATTTCCTGATGGTTTTCTTTGTTTGAATTGTCTGGTAGGTGGAAGTGATGAAAGAAGTGAAGGCCAATGTCCAGGTGTTGGATTTGAGAGGGAAACCACTGCTGGCCAGTTTTTTCTCTCTGATGGGACTCAAACTGGAGGCAGCCTCAAACATTGTCACTCTCAGGTAAACACAAGCATGAGACAGATATGACAAAATATTAATGCAGTCATGCATGTGCACTGATTCTTTTACTTCTCCATTCATAATTAATTTATATCTCTGGGTATTGGTTTCTTCACGATCTCTCTGCATGTGAAAGCAGGAAACCATTCAAATAGAAGATCTTCTAGGTTTTAGAGTCAAGAATCAAAAAGACAATATTTGTTTATTTTACATCTCCTTAGAAGAAACAGAGAGAGCACAAGTTGTACTAAAATGCCCCCCCCTTTTTTTTTTTTTAAGATGTTTCTCTTTTTTTTTTTCTGACATCAGAAGTCTTGTCGTACAAGCAGTTTTGTCTGTTGACATTATCCCTTTCGCTATTTTAATTAATTGCTGAGATTGATAGTTGAGTCTCGTCAAGTGAATTTATGTGGAATGAGTCATGGCTTGTGTGCCCTGCCTGACCACGTTTCATTTTTTGTTCATTGGACTTTGCAATCTTTGAGCATTGATTAGATCAGAAAAATTTGCTATTGGAAATGCTATGCTTGTCTTCTGAACAAATAACATCCTGATTTTTGAAAATGTTTATCCTGTGTTATATGAAAACACATAAAAACTCACTGTGGCTAAGCATGTTGTAAAGACTTCGGCCCTGCTAACTAGTTTTGTGACACTATGACAAAAGATGTTCTGCATCATTACTGTCTAACTAGAGATTATTATGTAAATAATTGTATGTGGATACTGCTGAAATAGGAGGTATGGTTGATGTTCTTGTTTAATTTACAGGCATTATCTCTGATCCTATCCACTCACTGGGTGTCTAAGTTTTCAAGTCTGAAGTTTTGGTACAATAAATATGTCATAGCAGTGAAATATAAAAGGGTGGTCAGGATAAAATAGGAGCACGAATAGCAAATTAAATTTGGTGTCTTTTCGCCAAATTGAAAAAAAATATCACAGTGATGTTGATTCCAACATAATTGTGCTTTTTCACAAGACGTATGCTTGCTAGTTTATTACTAATGAAATGACCACTCTTCTTGCAGACCTTTGAATGCTGATCGTGGTGACAGTGTGACTGGAGTGTATACAGCCTATGGGGCAGTGGTGGGCCACACCACCCTGACAGCCAGTGTCCGCCTACCAAATGGACAAGTGATCTACAGCACTCCCAAATCATTGGAAGTCTTTCCTCCACTGCGACTAGAGCCAAAGAACATTACACTGGTTATAGGAGCCAAGCTACAAGTAGGGAACAAAGTGTTGCTTAGTTATTCCTCATCTGCATTTGTCAGGAAAGGAGACAGTATAGGGTGGGGGATTACTGTTGAAAGAATGGTGGTAGAAAATTTTTTTAAAAATTCATATTTTCAAATAAGGGTTCAAGATTTTATTGCCACCTGCGCTCATTGAGTTTGCTTTGAACTGTTTTTAGAGGTTGACAAATCAGGCATGGCTTGTTGGCTTAGTTTGCGTGTCTTCCGATTTTTTCAGGAAAACGGTTTGACCTCCCTGACATATACAATTTCATTGTGTTGTTTTTACAGCTGTTGGCAATGTTCTCACTTTCTCTCGTTCTGAAATTTTAAATACATGTAGATTGCAGAATAGTGTGGTTATTTAAATGTCTACATCTATGTCATCAAGAAAAGATACAGTGCAATTGCAATTTTGAACTCCAGTATCAAGAAATGGCCAAACAAAAGAACAAATAGTAACAATTAATTGCTTTTTATCCACACAGGTGTTAGCTTTTGGAGGACCCCAGCCTCAGAGCAATGTTGAGTTTACCATCCAAGACAGTCGTATTTCCACAGTGACTAGTGTTGGCTTGCTGGATGCTATGGAGATTGGCACAACTCGAGTGGTGGGCAAGGCTCATGGCACAGATTCTATCACAGGGGAGAAGATAGTCTATTCTCAGGTGAGACGTTGATTTTGTTAACAGCACATCCATACTTTATTTGGAAGAACATGTTGCGCCTGAAATGTTTGTATATCATGTTTTCCAGTTCATCTTTGGTATCTCTCGCATGTATGCAGTTTCAGCTTGATAAAGAGAACATTTTATTATATTTTTTGCTGAATTTTTTTAAAGGATAAAAGTATGAATTAGATCACAATCTATAATTACATCAACTACAAAATATTTATAAATTTCATTTTCCATCTGTGTAGACACTTTTTATATGGTGTTTTTATCAAATCATTCGAAAAAATTCTTATTTTATTGCAGTGGATGCAATATCATTTTATATCATAAATAATCATAGTAACTGTGATAGACATACGTTTTGAGAGCCAACAAGTTTGTTTTAGAAAAGTGTATTAATCAAGTTTGATACATTTGTTTATATTAAATCCCTGAAAACTTCTATTTTGTTATGTTTCGCTGCATCCTTGTCAAGTTTTGTTGTATCAAGGCACTTGGTTGTGTGGATTTTAATGCTTCATCAGTTCATCATTATTTTGTATCTTATTACTGGTTGATATATTAATTTAATTCATTATGACTGTCCCATCAGGATGATGCTGTGGTCAATGTTGTAAGTTTGAAAGGGATCAGAATCAATGCTCCACTGACTAGGCTACAGACTGGCACACGTGTAAGTTTTCTATCCATGTGCAATAATGATTTGTCCTTCAAATATCCACTTCAGAGTGAACAGAACTTAAGTCTGTTTCATCAGTAAGACTTAAAATAGAACTACCTCTAGGGAGATTTAATATGAAAATCTTATGATTTTAAAACATCAAAGTAAATGCTCCATTGCATAGATTAAAATAAAAGTACAGTCATCGAGATTATGACACTGAAAGACTTTCTTTCATCAGAATAAAAAGAAAAGAGGTGATGATGAAATTTTCTCAGAATAAATTGAGTACAGCATTAGGAAAACAGCCATTTAAAAATATGTCTCTTGGGTAAGGAAAGGAGGTGAAGAAATGTGAGGCAGCACTAAATGAAACCGACAAAGAATTTTGTAATAGTGATTTATTGACAAATACATCATAGAAATAGACTTTGCAGTCATCTGTCTTGGCTCGTGGTAGTGATCTTTCCATTTCATGCTGTATACCTTCAGATGCCAGTCCATGCAGTGGGTGTGACAGAGCAGGAAACCCCATTCACCTTTGGAAACTCCATTCCTCCCCTTGTATTCACCTGGTCAGCCAATAGTCGAGATGTTATGCATCTTGAGTCAGTGTATCACAAGGTTAGTCATCACACTTTAATCAGGATTCGTACGATCCTTGAAAGTCTTTGAAAGTGCTTAAATTTTAAGAAAAAAATTCAAGGCCGTGAAAAGTCCTTAAATTTGGAAATTGTTGCCCTAGTCCTTAAAAAAAACTTATATTTTTGAGCGGGTGGTCAATTTCGTTCAGTGATCGATTGTTAGAACAGGGTGTTGTTATTATTATTTCACTTTTCCGCCTTCCGAATGTGCTGATAGCCGTTCCGTATTTTACATTTGCCGTAAGTTCATTTCATATCACATCCCCAGATTTTCTTTGTTTCATTCACTGCGGATCTAGCCTAAGCCTAGCCAAGGCCCGCATGTCCAGAGCACTTCGAAGGCGCCAGTTTTAGTCGTATGATGGATATCGCGGGGAATTAGACTAAATCATTAGTCAGGAAATTTCCGACTTTGGACTTTAGCGGAAAAAATGAACTTTTTGATGATCTTGCTGGCTGCCGATGTTTCGATTTACGGAATGAAGAAAGCGAAAACGAAAGTATGACTGTCTTGTGCGTATGCCTGGAATGAAGATACGAATGAGCAACCTAGGCTTGTTGGGATCTTAAATCATGTTTACATATTCGAAGAACTAGATCTAGACTCAACATTGAGTCCAGTGGTCATTTGCTGTTTATTAGCTATAAAAGATTATCACTTGACAAGCCCGTCATGAATAGATATACGAACAGAAAGAGAACATGATCTAGATCTAGTCAACAGGCCTACTGAGATTTCGTCAAGATCTTCAGGTCAGCATTTCGCAGAGATCTACCAAGCATGTCTGAATAATGTTTTCAGGCTTTTCCCATTTGTCAGTCTACAAACTTACAAATGTGTTTGAATTGTATTACGTGATTATGTATGTAAGCATGTCTCGAAGCATGTCTGTATACCATGTTATGAATTTGTACGTATGTTGTTGCCAATGTTTGTTTTGAGGCATATTTTGTGTGTGGCTATTCAACATTTTGGTTCTGCTGTAAAGCACTTCGAGCCCTCCAGGAGTGAGGCGCTATATAAATGCCCTTTATTATTATTATTATGTAGATCTGGATCTATTGTAGTAAGAGAGAAATAGTTTGAGTAGATCTATAAGCGAGAACTTTCTTTGTATGTATAGAAATGAAATAATAAGGCCGCGCCATCATCCGGTCATCTTGTAATGTTCTTTCATAGACCTAGATCTACTTATTATTGTTAGATCTAGTATTACACAACCTTTTTGCTGCGTACTGTAGATCTAGATCTACACGAAAATATTATCATCTACATATAAAAGACAAAAAAGTAGTTGTGATGCAGGTGAGCAAGTAGCAACTTGATTTAGATCTATATCCAGTTGCAGTGAGATTTAATGAATTGTAAAGTGTAAAAGCCAGCTGCATTTTAAATGATTTTTACCAAAACCTCTCTTTACCCGATGTTTTAACTGAAAGACAAGTTAGATTTAGACAGATGCTATTTCCAGAGGTAGCTTTCTCATATTGATCTGTGTATGTCAGACTATGGTCATTCTTAATTTATGATAGGTAGATTATGACAGTACAGATGTATTTAAATTGTATACACCCAATGCAAGTGCTGCAACACACTACTGCACCCATACACACACATTAGAAAAGAAAATGATGATAAAAATAAATAAGTAACTATGCACCGTTTCCTGCCTTTTAAATGAAATTTTACATCTCAAATTGAATCTTCAGTCATATTCATTAATGAAAGAGTAATTGTGAGATGCCTGGAGGGGGCTTTTTACAATAAGTCATTCAGTTAGCTGAATGGGTTTGGCTCTAAACACAAACTGATTCTCATATAACCTGTTAATTGCATGTTCTTGTGTGTTGTGCAGAGTGAGTTTCAGCATCAGTAAAGCACAAATCCAGCATGCGATCTGCAATACCATCTATTGTTCATATATAAGCCTACATGTAAGTCTGTTCAGCAGATATAATCATTACACACACGTAAGTATCTACGTGTGTTTGAAGATATTCTGTTTCGGGAAGTCCTTATAAACAGTCGTAAAGTCCTTAAAAATTCCTTGAAAAGTCCTTGAATTTTGAGACATCTGGGAAGTGTGAATCCTATTTAATGTCTTTCCTGAAAACATGTATTCTGTGAAAACTTGATATCTTTGATGTAATGTCTGTTTTTTAATAAATTTTCAGGTAGACAGGCATGAGATGATTTGAAACATGAAAAGGACAAAAATAATGCTGATTTTACTTTTGTAATATCATTGGTCAAATGTATAGTATTTGAGACAGAAGGATGAGATCCTTTGTCCACATCATCACATTTAACACTTTTTCACCAGATGTTTTCCTCACTCACTCACAGGCGGTTTTTAATTTATCTTATTTTTTGTCTTTTGTCTTATTGTGAATTATATGATTCAAGACACAAAGAAAACAAATTTTATAATCTCCAGGACTGTCAGAGTACTGCGGATCCACGAAAATCTGGGGTTTACAGCGATCCGCGGTTTCGTCCTTGCAGTTATCAGTGTCGAAGCCGTCAGCAATAACGCTGTCGAAATTTTCAGTGAACTGGTAAATTTAAAGTAATTTTCTCTGCTATCAGATATCCAGTACAGAACCGTAACAGGAGACTATCCACTAGTGCTGGGCAGAAATCTGGATCTTAATTTGGATACAACATTCAACTTAAATAATTAAATTTTCCAATTTATCCACTTCATTTACCTGATTTGCTTATCAGTACACTATCTTCTTATTATCAGGTACATTTTCCCGACCAGCTTATCAGGTTTTTACCTGATCCACTTCTGCCGCGTGGCGGGTGGTTGGTTGGGATTACTAGCCTTGTCTTGTCTACTCTTCGCTTGTGCTACCATTGCATGGCGTGTTGAGTGTGAAGGAGAGGGAGGGAGAGCACTAAGTTTTGGCCCAGACAACTGCATCGGTGTAAAAGATCAAAGACAGCACAGCAAACAGCGGGAGGATAGGGGGGGGGGGGAGGGAGGGGAACAAAAAGTACAATGTATTGTAACAGTCTTCTAGTTTCTGGCCGACACTACTGCGTGTGTGTGAAAGATCATAGGAGATGAGTTGCACCACAGCAAACAGGGGAGGACCACAGTCACTGTAACAGTTAACTGTTGACATGATTCTAGGCTATTCCTATAAAAACTATGAAAATAAAACAAGAAAAACATGCAGAAGAGAAGCCATTGAATGAATGAGCATGTGAGAGATTTTTTCCTGTAAAAATTTATGCATGTATTAGGGTGGTGAAAGGGTCGGACTATCCTAGTATAGGCTGGCATGCTTACTAGATCTAGTGTTTAGTTACTGTTTACGTTTCGTATGTGCTCGTGTTG
>JBCEWB010280994.1:0-22704 GCA_039654565.1 Peronia peronii
AGGGAAATAATCCTGGAAGAAAATAAAATTGTGCCTTATTAGTTATTCAAGAATTGCTCCCCCCCCCCCCCAACTCCTGTTAAAAATTGGAAGACGAACTCTCTTTAATCGAACCCATTAGGTTGGTCCTGGCAAATTCTATTTAAGCGGACTCAACTGTATATATATCTGACTCTTATCCTCCTGATTATGTATTCTTCTATAACCAATCATACTGCGCCCTATCCAGAGGTCGTAAGCTATTGTAACTCAGTTTGGTGAAGTTGGCATGGGACAGATCATAGCAGACATTCTCCGGTATAACAAGGAGGCTGAAATCGGTGGCTCAGAGCTCAATATTATTGAGTTTTCAGTGAGATAGCTGATGCCAGTGGAGACATAATAGACATTTCCACTTTTCTATTGGATGTTAGTGAGAATGCAGACCAAGACAAACTGTCAAAATAAGTTTAGAAGTGGATACTTCACAGACAACGGTCCAGTTTCAATAGTTAATGCTAATAATGATGCCTCAGTGCCCGACAATATTACAACAGAAAGTGAAAGTATTCCGATGAGCACCATCATTCCAGATGAAAACACTATCAGTCAAAGAAGCAAGAGAGCCATACAAGAGTATTCAACCAGAGAGAATAACTGGTGATCCTGTAGTTACAGAAATAAGGGCACTGCAGTTTGGGCCAGATGGAAGCATTTAATACAAACTTCAGTTCGTTGATGAATGGTCAGATCTACCAAAACTCTGAGGGGCAAACACCTCTCTCTCTCTCTCTCCCTGGCACCAGTCCAGCTCTAGTCAACCACTCAAAGTCACAGATGCCAAAATTCAAACGTTTACAAGAGCCGAAACATGTTCTTCTTGGTGACTGTCATAGCTTCTGTGACAATTTATGCCATTAAGGACTTATACAATGATTTCAAGATTTTAAGATAAAGAAATAACAGGCGATTAAGTGAGTGAGAGAGAGGGAGGGAGATGTGGACGAAACTGTAGAGTAAAAAGACATAGAGAATGTATTTATGACAGAGGGACAGAGGATACTTTCAAGAACAGTATTACAATGGTATGCCAATGAGTGTATGTGTGTGTGCTTGTACATGCTCTCATATGTGTCCATGCATGTGTAGGCTCAAGAAGGAAACATGGAGAAAAGAGTCAAGTGTTGATATGGTCCATATTAGTACTAAATATTAAGTATATATCTAATATGATTGAGTTGAGAGAGAGAAGGCTATTGCGAAAGGGAAGGGTGAATGGCACCAATCTCTTGGAAGGAAGGTGAAAGAGTAATGAGAGAATCAGATGAGGAACAAGAAAGGATGAAAGATCATGAAACGATCTACAAAATAAAACAGACAGTTGAGCGAAAAGCAAGAGGAAGATTGAACCATGATGGTGTGATTCAAGTTGATTAATTTCCCGAATAAAATGCATTCATTTCCTCTATCATATATATATCTAAGTGAATTCAGTGTTGTTTATATGCTCATCCTTTTAAAAAGTAGACAATTTAATAATTCAGATTATAAATACATCAGCCTCACCTAGCACTTACTATACAGTTACTCATCAGCTCGAAGATCTTCACTATTTTGTTCTGATAAAATCTCATAACCACATAGTCAGAGGTTGTTAGGTTTTTTCAGAGGGGAATTTTAAAATATATCCTCATATCTTCTGGAATTACCATGCTTTTCATCAAAGTTTTAAAATAATGTTCTTATATCTTTAGATAACATCAGCAGACACATAAAAGGCCATATTGATGTTTGATAATGAGATACATGGCAGAAACCGTTTTTTGTCTCTCCTGAAAATTTCAGGTCATGGAAGTTATGAGGTTTTATCAGACAAGTAATGTAGGGGACAAAATGCAGGCAGGTTCTGATCCTTTCCATCCCTCTGTATGATTCGATCACAACTTGTACATTTTTGCCGAGAAGCAGATGCCTAACCGCTCAGTCATGACATCCCCTTAAATTTGCCAGTTATCCTTTTCTTTAGTTTAGTCTTTCAGTCCTAATTAAGTGCAGTTGTTTGACTTTAATCCATGCCCAGTTTGAGAGGGAAATTTATAATTTGGAAATTTTACCTAGACAGCAGAGTCTCTGCCTACTTTTCATTCTATTTTTAACTGTCAAAGATTTTTTCATGTGCATAATGTACACATGACACTCCAAAACATATTTACCCTTGTCCTAGACATCAGGCTTCCTCACCCAAGAAGCCAAGGAATTGTTGAATCACTGAAAAAAAAATGCAGATTCTTATTTTTGAATTGTTTCTTTCTCCAGGTAGGATTCAAAATTTAAACTCATGACATGAATATTTCAACACGGAGCAGACACATGACGCTATATGAAGCATTTGTTTATACCCTGGATAAATAAATAAAATGGTTAAAATTTTAAAATAAACTAGAATATTACCTGAACATTATTTTGTTACTGTTTGTCAGCTTATGAAGATTCACTTTAAGTCAGTAGTTAGAATTAGTTTAAATTAGTGGGTTAGAGAAGCATTAAATGGACCTGGTGTGATTTGATATAATTCTGCATATATATCATTAATCTGGAAGTCCTCAATGAAGTAAAAGGTCAAGATTGTCTTTACAACATTTTCTGTTGCCAGAGATAAAATGGTGATTGTTTTTTATCAACATTATTACTTCCCTTTGCCAGACACAAGGGGTGGTGAATAACCAGTGTAAAAAAAGAAGAAATAACTTTTCTTTTGTTATGTGAAAGAAGTATCATAAATGAATTATCTAAAAATATCATGATAACAAGAAAACATATTTCTTACACCATGAATTGTTTGGAATTTTGATACCAGGAAGTCCTTCGGAATGAGTGTCTGCAAAGCAGAGACAGAGAATTCTAATGCAAATATTTGTGCTGTTCTCCATGGTAAGTAGATCAGTCCAAGGCTGTAAGAAACCCTTATAAATGTATTAAACACAGAAATACTATGACTTAAACATAAACCTTTTCCCCAAAATCAAAGAAAGCTTTGAGGACAATATTTGGCTTGGAAAATGACATAAACTTTGTCACCAGAGGTGAAATTAGATATCTAGACAAAAAGATCTAAATTGCCACATTCATCGGATGGTGGCATCATATGCTCAGCGGCATTGACAGTGGTGTATGTTTGATTGTGTCGCTATTAAATCTATGTGAAATGTATGCAGTACCAATCATCAACATTATATAATTTAAACATCATGATGTATAAAAGACTGAAACTTACTTTTGAAATAAACCTCTTAGAGGAAGGGAACAGGATCTTTCTAGGCTATTTTAGGACTGTTTACTCTGACAGTCTCCACCATGAGTCTTTTTTTCCTGCTGTTGATCCTATGCTTGTCTCTAGGTCTATAAATATGTACATGTTAAAATAAAACTTAATTACATAATTCAAAGGATACAAATATAATATATATTTCAGCATGTAATCTTTTTCAAGTTAGTTGCACAATTGCCACTCAGCAAGAATTAAATTTGGAGGGAGAGGCAAAAGAGAAATACATGTAATTAATGTAAATATATATATAAGTTGAAAAATTATTTGTGGGCTTATGTTGGGTTTGTGAGCTTTTATGGTCGGCAAATTTTTTCAGCAGTACTGACATCTTTCTTTGACAAATCAATCTCTGCACTATTTTTTCTCAATTCTTTTTTCTCACCATTTTTGGATTCCTGTGGAGGATAGGAGTGGAATATTGGGAATCCATCGTTCAAAATCTAAATCTGAATCTTTCACTAGATATCGTGTTTGTACATTTCTGATTTTGAGCATGCAATATTTTATGATTTGTTATCTGTGAAAGTTTAATTGTGGACCATGTTTCAGATCTGCAGACATAACTGTCAATTTGACACTGTAGCTAGAAAAAATCTTCTGTAGATATTCACATCAGTTTAAGGTATGAAATTTCTTTCTATTCCCTTCCTCTAACTTACTCTTATTCTTTGTCATGTTCTCCACTGAAAGAGAAATTGATACACATTTATGGTAGATTGCAATCTTCATAAACAGATTCTGTCATAGCAGAAGTTGTATTAAGAAATCATTTACAAGTCTGACATATCTAATTATCATATCCTCAGAACTTGCATACTTTGAGAAAAATGTCTGTGAAAATGATAACAAGTACAACCATTATTATGGCGCTGCTGGAATTGTGGCAGGATGTTCTCAGAGAATCACATCTGAAAGAGACATAAGAAGACTGTTGGTTTGTCAAAATATTCATCTCTCTTGTTTCTCCCTCAAACTCAGTTATTCAAAGCATAAGTTGAATGTTAGCTTTAAGTTTTGCCATCACCCATATGTTTAAGTTGAGTTAAGATTCACCTTCACAGATAACAATTTTATTCAGAGTTTTCATCCTTTGAGTCTCATTTCTTGTTGTGATACGAGATCCAGATTCAGTGTCTGAAACAATCTTTTTTTTATTTTTTATTTTTTTTTTTTTTTACTTTTTTGTGAAGTAATTTATATTTCGCAGATATTTCCTCAGAGAAGCTTGAAAAATTCTGATATTGTCTAATTAGAGCATGAAAGTTTTATATTCTCATTCACTTTGAGTCATTTTTAGCATATTCAAGTTGATAATCAGTTTTATATTTAAATATTCCAGGGTGGAATTAAAGGGCAGATTGTAAAAGAAATACAGGAGTTTGTCAATCATAGGAGAGTACGACGATTAGAAGAGGTAAGTTCTGCAATTTTTGTATGTAAGACACACACAGTTAATGAAAATTTCATGTAGTTAACAAGCAAATATGATGCAGATGTTCATTTGGAAGAAGAGGAGTTAACTGTTTCTATACCTTCCCTAAAATCTTATGAATGATTTGTGTTAAAAATCTGCAGAGCCTTAACGTTCAGAATTTCATAGTCGTAAAAGAAAATTATGAACACCACAATTTTGGAGCATTGTTTGTGCTGATTTGTGAATATTATGCTGTGTGTCTCAAACTGAAACATTCATAGAGTCCAATAAATCTAGATGTTTAACCTATTTTTAGTGATGATGTAATTGAACCAAATGTTATTGTTTCCAATGGCTTTTCCCAGTTCAAAGCAGAACCTCCTGTTATAGATCTGACAAGAGTATCAGGCATTGGGTGAGTGTTGATAATTTACTTCCACTAGATGTCCTCATGACTTAACACATATGTCATGTTATTGTTTTAAATGTTTACAGACTTTGTCACCAATGGTTAAGTCACACTAAAGGCAGATATTGAAATACCTTTCGAATGACAAACAAAATAAAATTAGAAAAGAATTTTTATGGCAAAAAAAATGGAATAACTCAGAAATATCTCCCAGAAGGAATGTTCTAAACTGTATGGCAGAAATGTGGCACATATTAAAGAATGATGCATTAAATGTTAATTTTTTTGGTTTTGGTTTGGAATTATAATAATTAAACAAAGGTATGAAAATACTTGTGATTCACTGCCAGATCTGAAATTATACGTGAAATTAATGATAAAGAGATAAGGAAAGACAGAAAGAGAAATATCTAATGTCAGAATAGGCACATTATGATACAAAAATATATTTGACAGACACAATATCATATTCATAAACAAAATTGAGACCTATCAAAATGCGGATCATATATATTATGATATATGAAAATGCAAACATTTGGTTGACAATATCTGTGTGACCTGTATCTGTGAAAATAATCTTTGACATTGACATATATATTTCTCTCTCCTCTTTCTTTCTCTCTCTGTCTTTCTCTTTCTGTCTCTCTCTCTATATATATATGTATATATAATGTATATACATATACTCTAAAACGGTCATTAAGAAAACACTTAAAACGAAAGTTGCGTTATTGAGAAAGAATCTTTGGGAATGTTTTTATTGCTATGTAAATTCTTATGCTTACAATGAAATAAAACAATGGGCTGATGTGAAAACCATGCTTATAATGAATGGTTTTCATTTCCCCAATTGCACTTTTTGTTCATATTAAGTGTAACCAAGACCAAACTACATAATATAATTAAAATAATATATATATATTTTTTTTATCTTTGTTTGGAATTGTTTTTATAAAGCCCACCAAAATCTAGTAAACATTCACCATTCTGAATGAGATGGGGGAAAAAATAATATTAAATTATGTTCGGTTTTTTTTTTTAATGTGTAGGTGTATGATAATGTGGTATGGATGATGAGAGTCTGTTGTTTATGTAGAAAATTATTTTATTTGCTGATAATTTTGATACCAGAAAGTCCTTCAAAATGAGTACACGCAAAGCAGAGACAGAGAATCCTAATGCAGATATTTGTGTTGTTCTCCATGGTAAGTTGATCAGTCCAAGGCTATAGATAAGAAATTCTTGTAAATACATTCAAAGAAAGAAATACTTTGGCTCAAAATTTAATCTATTCATTTTGATTAAATGGTACTTTTCAAGTAAAAGAATCTGTAGATCAGGCCTGAGTCACACATTTAAATAGGCAAACTGGGCATTTCAGAGCTGATGAGCTTCATTTTCGTATGTAAATCCCGGTTTGTTTAATTAGATCAAAGTGTTCATATCAGCTTAGATTTATATATATTAAATCATACCTCATTTCCATGACGTCCATTTCAAACATAAAGTTTTGTTTCATACCTTGAGACATTTTTAATTGTAGAATATTGATAGCTGGTGCAACATAAGTTACAATACAACAGCATACAACAGAACATGATTACATAATTTAAAGAATACAAATATAATATGTTTTTACATGTAATCTTTTTCAAGTTAGCTACACAACTGCTACTCAGGAAGAATTAATTTTGGAGGGAGAGGCAGAAGAGTAAATAAATATATAAATAAGTTAAAAAATTGTTTGTGTGATTATGGTGGGTTTGTGAGCTTTTTATACTTGGTGAAATCTTGCAAACTTTTTTCAGCAGTACTGACCTCTTTCTTTGACAAATTTTAATCTCTGCTCTATGTTTTCTCAGTTCCTTTGACTCACTATTTTTGTTCCCCATGGAGGATCAGAGTGGAATATTGGGAATCCATCGTTCAAAATCTAAATCATTTTAGTAGATTTTGTGTTTGTACAGTTCTGATTTTGACCATGCAGTATTTCATGATTAGTTATCTTTGAAAGCTAGATTTGAATTGTGATCATGTTTCAGATTTGGCAGACATAATTGTTAATTTGACACTGTAACTAGAAAAAATCTTCTGTAGATTTTCATATCAGTTTATAGTATGAAATTTCTTTCTATTCCATTCCTGTAACTTACTCTTATTCTTTGTCATGTTCTCCACTGAAAGAGAAATTGATGCACATCTACGGTAGATTGCAATCTTCATAAACAGATTCTGTGATAGCAGATGTTGTATTAAGTTATCATTTACAAGTGACTGACATATCTAATTATCATATCCTCAGAACTTGCAGAATTTGAGAAAAATGTCTGTAAAAAGGATGACGAGTACAACAATTATCGTGACGCTGCTGGAATTGTGGCAAGATGTTCTCAGAGAATCACATGTGAAAGAAACATAAAAAGACTGTTGGTACGTCAAAATATTTAGCTCTCTTTTTTCTCCCTCAAATTCAGTTAGTTGAGGCATAAGTGGAATGTTAGCTTTAAATTTTGCCACCACCCATACATTTAAGTTAAGTTAAGATTTGCCTTCATAGCAAACTTGTTTATTCAGAGATTTCATCCTTTGATTCCCATTTCTTGTTATGTGACATTAGATCTAGATTCAGTGTCTGAAACAATCTTTTTTTATGTATTTTTATCACTTTTTTGTGAAGTGATTTATATTTCAGCAGATATGTCTGCAGAGAAGGTTGAAAAATTCTGATATTGTCTAGATACAGTGGTCTCTACCTAACAGCCCGGTCTGCCTAAGAACGTGCTCTGGTGCAAAACAGAATTTTCTACTATAATTTACTCCTCTAGGAACTCACCCCCAAATAGAAAATGTGCTTAAGAGCCCTTTGTCATGCCAAGACATGTGGGTACTTATGGTGTAATTTCACATCATATTGTCCACTTGAGAGAAATGCACAGTGTTAGATGTGCAGAAAAATGTCAACGGTTGTGGAGGAAACAGGTGGACAAAGGAGTGGAAGCAATGGTTGATGTGTGACTGTATAATCAGGCCACCCCGTAAGCATTTCTTTGCTTGTCAGCATGTGGGACAGCTCCCGGGGTGTATAAGTAGGTCCTTGGTTCCCACCTGCCTGGTGGTGAAAGCCCGCAATCGGTGGGATGTCTCCCATGGAATGCCATCCTTGACTTCAGGTATGACATCTCTCCTCTCTCTCCTTACTCCTGTCTTCTGTCCTGCTCTCTTTCCTCTCCTCTCCTTGAAGTGTAAATGTATCTTACCGTGTTTGGCACAATATAGCTGTGATTGTACATGTACCTCAACACAAACAAACAAACATGGGACAGCACTTGTGATTGGCTCTGTGGATAGGGAGGAGTGAGTTTAGCCTCCTGACTGGTCAGTTGTTTTGCTACTTCGTCAGCCTGGCTAATTGTAAACACTTGAGTCACTCAATTATCCCTAGGGTAACACAGCAAAATGCCTTCATTCAACAATAACACCGTTATGTGAAAACTCACTCAACATTTAAAGGCCATATATTATTAATTATACACTAAGAAAGATCAGGAATAATTAAATCTAATTGCAACACACTTACTGGGAAGAAGGCTGTTCTTATTCAAGAAGTAATCTCGAACTAATGGTATCGATCAATGAATCACAGTAGTGAAGACGATCTGTGATCAGACGGGTTGCATAACTTTTCAATCCGCCTAAGAATCCATCCCCTTAAGAGCCCATTTTTTTTGTCTCTTGGTGACCAGGTTCTTAGGTGGAGACCACTGTACCATGTCAATTTTTGTATTTTCATTTCACTTCCAGTTATCAAATTTAGCACATTGCAGTTGATAACCAGTTTTATATTTAAATAATCCAGAGAGGAATTAAACGAAAGATTGTAAAAGAAATACGGGAGTTTGTCAATGATGGCAGAGTACGACGATTAGAAAAGGTAAGTTCTACAATTTCTAAAGACACACAGAATTAATGGGAATTTAGTGCAGTTAACAAGCAAATATGGTGCATATGTTTGTTTGAAAACAAGGAATTAACTGTTTCTATGCCTTCCCTAAAATCTTGTGATATGATTTGTGTTAAAAATCTGCAGAGCCTTAACGTTCAGAATTTCATAGTCGTAAAAGAAAACTATGAACACCACAATTCTGGAGCATCGTTTGTACTGATTTGTGAATATTATGCTGTGTGTCTCTACCTGAAACATTCATAAAGTAAAGTCCAATAGATCTAGATACATGTATTAGGCCTATTTTTAGTGATGATGTAATTGAACCAAATGTTATTGTTACCAATGGTTTTTCCCAGTTCAAAGCAGAACCTCGAAACATGGTTGTTATGGACCTGACAAGAGTATTAGGCATTGGGTGAGTGTTGATAATTTACTTCCACTAGATATCCTATTGGTTCAACATGTCTGTTATGTCACTGTTTTGAACGTTCACTGACTTTGTCACTGGTGGTTAAATCACACTAAAGGCAGGTATTGAAATACCTTCAAATAACAGACAAAATAAAATTAGAAAATAAACAAATGTAAACATTTTATAGAAAAAAAAATGGAATAAATTAGAAATATCTCCCAGAAGGAATGTTCTCAACTGTATGGCAGATATGTGGCACATATTAAAGAATAATGTAATGAATGTGTTAATGTTTGGAAGGGTTCATAGAAAATCATTAAGTAAAAATATGGAAATACTTGTGATTCACTGCCAGATTTGAAATCATATGTGAAATTAGTGACAAAGAGATAAGAAAAGGAGAGAAAGAGAAATATTTAATATCAAGAGAGGAAGGCACATTATGATACAAGAATATATTTGACATACACAATATCATAAACAAAATTGAGACCTATCAAAATGTGAATCTATGTAATGATATATGAAAATGAAGACATTTTGGTTGACAGTGTCTGTGTGGCCTGTATCTGTGGAAATATTCTTTGACATTGACATATACATTTCTCTCTCGGATATATATATATCAAAACAAAGAAAGAGTACCAGATACAGAAAATCTAAATCAGTGAAATTCCAAAAACAACAACAACAAAAAAATGATTTTGAATGAGATGGGAAAAAAAAAGGAGCATATTGTTTAAAATGGGCAAGCCTCCATCACATAATATACATAAAGAATAGGACCTTGTGATGCTGACACACGGCTTCTGTGTTGAGATATCCATTTCATGTTGTCATTGTTTTATTTCAGACCTACAGTGGCTAACCAGCTTATCAACAGTGGGATCATGTCCACTGAAGGTAATTTTTGCTAACTATGAAATGCTGTTTATGCTTGTCCACCTTTATGTTACATATACCAATATTTTATTATTTCATACATTTTCCCACAATTGCATGTATGACTCAAAATTGAACATATAAAAATGAATAGATGTTTCTCTTTTCTCATATAATTTTATGATGTGCTCTTTTCCACATTTCAATAATAAACTTACTGTATTTTTTCACTAAAGAAGCCTTTCCTTATATCTATTTCCATTCCCTCACTGCTCTTTGGTCATGGCACAAGACATTTTTCAGCACTGTTGAGATATTAAGAAAACAAAAAGTGTTTATAGCATAAGTCAGTTGATATGTTAAGTTATTATGGTTCTATAGAAATGGTGTTTTGGAATGCTCATTAATGTCATGAGAAAGATGCATTTTGGCTTAAAGCCCCTTTAAACGTACAGTTGATTCATCAACAAACTAACAGTTTAACCACAGATGGTAGATCTGGTCATATTTGAATTGACAGTTTGTCAACGAGAGAAGTTCTGTTTAGACGAATATTTTTATATCCTTAAAGTGTCAGTCCTTGGACTGTTGTAGCTAGGTCAAAATGTCAACAGAATGGCTGAAGCAAGTAACTGAAGCAGGCTGAATGGTGAAATAAACAAAACAAAACAAAACACACACACAAAAAAATTTTAACTTGATAATGAGCATTTAATTGCGTTCCCCATGTGAATTTTACTAATTTTAAGTCGCTGATCACAAAAATTGTATTATTTTTTGGAAATTTTTGGAATGCATTTTTAACTCCGCCTGAGACAACATCAAAGAAGCCGCTCCCATCATGCCTTCAGTTCGCCGGCAGGAAAATACCTGGCTTTGCCAGATATCTGGTGGGTAGATTGAGAACCCTTCAATATTGAGAGGATTGTTTGTTTCCACGCTCAAGTTTACCTGGAAGGTGACAGGATCCGTGCCATTCTTTCAATATCCTACAGTTTGACTTGTGCCAGTACTGTAAGGCAGTAACAGTGTGATTTATTACTAAGTTTAAAACTGTATCTGACAGAGGATATTTCATGTGTATTATATAGTGTTTGATTTGCTCTATGTTGTGAAAATAATCTCTGTCAAAGATAGAACATTTCAATGCCACATGCATTTTTCATAAAAACGATGTGATACATGTTATTAAAAAAGGCAGTTTGTACCCAAATATTGTTTATAATTTTTTTTTTTTTTAATTAGGACTATTGTTTTCTTTTTATGGTAATATCTTTTTTCTCAGAGAACAACTTATGATATGAGAATGACTCACATATCTGAAAATATTGTTGCCACTGTTCGCTATTCCCCATATAGACCAAAATTGGCAAATCTGTTTTATCACAGGATATGTAAAAATTGCCACTTCTCTATGTCCTCTATTAATTTCAAACTGTTTTGACTAATATAAATGTACGTATGTTTGTAGCAATGTTTGCTTTGTGGAAATAGCGAACAAAAAGCAGAGAATGCTTATCACTTATGAGTGAAGCTGAGCCAGTCCTAAATAGCAATGAAAAGAAATGGACACTATTTGCATAAGAAGAGTTGCACAGATACTGGCCATGACAATTGTATTGAAGCATTCTTCTTAACATGTTACATACCTCATACACATAGACTCATCAGATGATGATTTTTATCACCTTCCTGTGACAACTAGATCATTTGCATACAGCTTTCATTGTAACATTATAATTAATTATAATAAATAACGTTTACCAAAAAAAAAAAAAAAAAAAAAACCGAACTAAATCTATGAAACAGTTTTTTTCATTCTAGCAAAAAACTACTCAAATGAACCCATATGCACACAGCAGGATACATATTTGGTGCAATTCTGTTGTACTGACATCTCAGGGACCATGAAAATGACGTTGATATGAGAGAAACTCAGTACAAGAGATAAGGACCACTTAGGTACAGTGAAATATATCCATGCAAATGCAAAAGACCATGCACACTGTGTATCATGTTATAGTTAGCATTGGTAATAGGAGGCCTTGTAAATGCTGTTCATAACAACGCAACAGTGTGGCATTGGCCTGTACAGACAAATGTAAGGCATGAAAGGGCAGTGACCTTTTGTTTATCTTTATGATGAACCTCTGGCAGCCAGAACATGACTTTATGCTGTGGTGTATTAAGAATATAGGGCGAAACAAAAATGACTGGACATGTTAATTTAAGAGAAATCATGGCAAAATAATGTTGATACATCTATAAAGGATTTTATTTATTAGAAATATAGAGAAAAAAAAATTGGGCCCCCAAAAGTATGTTGATATGAGAGGAATGTCAATATATGTGATGTTGAAATATGTGGATTGTACTGTTTATGTCATGTATCAACAGTCATAATATTATTTTGTAGTGTTGCCCATGGGTGTGTAACAGTTTGGGTGATTAATATAATGATTTGTCCGATCAGTTTAAAACACAATAGAGCTTTCCTGCAGTTGATAGTATAAGGGCTAAAAATGTCCTATTATATTGCAGATTTGAGGAAGCAAACACACAGGCTGACTTATCTCCAGAAGATTGGATTAAAGTGAGTTGATTATATATTGTGCTATCTGTGTCAGAGCACAAAAGTCTAAATTTGGTATTTTCACTTATTATCTGTGTACTTGGTTCTTGGAAAACAGGATTATCTATGTTTGTCCAGTTTGTGAGAATTCTTCTGGGGTGGAAATTTTTAATTTGGAAATCTTGCTCAGATAGCAGTGTCTCCACTGACTCTTCATCTTATTTTTAACTGCCTAGGATTCTTTAATGTTGGCCACAAACATACAAGACCTCTGAAATATACTGAGCATTGATCAAGAAACCTAGACATTGGGTTTCTGTACTCAAGAAGCCAGGGGATCGTTGAATGATGGAAAAAAAAAAACATGCAGGCAAGTTCTAATCTTTCCCATCCCTCTGTATAATTAGAACCTAACCTGTAACTTTTTTGCTGAAAAGCAGATGCCTAACTGCTCTGTCATGACATCCCTTAAACTTGTCAGTTTTCCTTGTCTTTTAATTTAGTCTTTCAATCTTAAGAAAGTGCTTTTGTTTGGCTTTAATCCGAATCCAGTTTGATAGAGAAATTTGGAAATTTTGCCCAGACTCTTTGCCTACTCTTCATTCTATCTTCAACTGTCAAGGATTTTTTTGTGTGCATAGTGTACATATGACAGTCCAAAATATATTTTGCCTTGTCCTAGACATCAGACTTCCTCACCCAAGAAGCCAAGGAATTGTTGAATCACTGAAAACAATGCAGATTTTTGTCTTTTAATTGTTTCTTTCTCCCGGTAGGATTCAAAATTTGAACTCAGGAAGTGATTATTTCAGTGAGTTACAGAAACATGACTCTACATAAAAATTTGTTTACAAATATAGTGGTTACAATTTTAAAATAAACTAAAATACATTACCTGAACATTATTTTGTCACTGTTTGTCAGCTTATGAAGATTCCCTTTAAATCAATAGTTAGAAGTAGTTTAAATTAGTTGGTTAGACAAGCATTAAATGCCATGATTTGATATAATACTGCATATACCATTAAATTCAAAGTCTCCATTGAAGTGAAAGTCAAGATTGTCTTTATAAAATTTTCTGTTGCCAGAGATAAAATGGTGATTGTTTTTTATCAACATTCCCTTCCCTAGACACAAGGGGTGGTGAATAAATAGTGTAAAAAAGAAGACATAACTTTTCTTCTTGTTATTGGAAAGAATTATCATAAATAAATGATGTAAAATTATTATGATAACAAAAAAAATATGTTCCTTACACCATGAATTGTTTGCAGAATTTTTCTTTCCTCTTCATTGTCAATATCCCTTTGGTCATATGTAATGTGGCTGGTCGAAGAATTCTTCATGGGACAATTCTGTGGGTACATTTAAATATGCCACTCAAGTATACATTATAAAACAAAAACGTAAAGCAAAATGTCATTTTACATTTGCAGATATTTGGAGGATTTTGAACAACCTATTCCAAGAGCAGAAATGGGGCAACTGAGGGTGTGTTTTTTATTTTAATCCAATGTTTATCTGTGCAAATGATGTGGAACAAAATATAATGAGAGCATAGGAATAACAGATTTTTTTTCCTTTGTCCTTAAGCTCACAAATGTTTTATGATCCATCAAAATTTCAAGTGAAAGAACAAAAATCTAGAATTATTTTTACTTTCAAGTGAACAAATCAGCTCTTCAGGACAGGAAAATGAACTAAAATACTCTGCTACTTGGGCATGTATATAGGATCAGATATAAGTTTAGATTTTAACTTTTTCCCTCAGAAAAATTTGTGTGAAAACAGCAAGGAAATATGTGAAATCCTGGTCACTGCTCAGTCAGAATGAGTGAAAATGGTACAAAGACATAGTGGCTGTTGGTTGTATACAGTGACTCAATCTCCGGTATGTTAGATTAACTGGTGAGAACAAAATGTTCCATTGTTCATAAAATGTCTATGATGATCGGTTTTCCTTACAGTTTATATGAAAGCCAGTACAGTTGTAATGTTACTCGATTCTTTTTTGTACACATTAGGACATTGTTGTGGAACATGTACGCCAGACTGATACACTGGGTGAGGTGGAAGTTTGTGGCAGTTTCCGAAGAGGTCAGAAAATTATCACTAACAGCATGTGAAGACTCTGGAGTCCATGTTTTAAGAAATTATACCTTACTAAGTACAACCATTCCTTTCTTAATTGTTAATTTCTTGAATAAAAAAAAGCTAGCCATATTTTCCTTTTGGCACAGTCATGTGATCAATGGACATTTGGAAAACAACTGACTTGGGCATGACCTCACATGCCATCCAAAATGATTACAGGTTAGTTTGTATGTGGCCTAATTATGCAGTCATACATCCCACATCCCTCCATATCCCTAATATTAGACTACATTGACATTTCCTGAGCATAATTAATAAATTGTTAACTTATTTACTTCATAGTTAATCAGGGCTCTTATTAAAGCCATAACTTAAAGAGGCATTTCATTTACCATCATAATATAACTACCATATTATATCACATCATAGCACCTCTATAATAGAAAGTTCATGATAACGGGGCAGGGAAGGGGAGGGGGCTTTGTTGGTTTAGTGTTGACCATAATCGTTGTATCTGTCCCAGCTGTCTGCTTGACTGGAACAGTGTCGCCTGTGGCTGTAGAGGTCAGTGTGAGAATGATAATCTCAGTCCCAAAGGCCATATTTGCCGATCATTAATCTGTCAAGGTAGAAGCGCTTCTTTCTGTATGCACATTTTTCAGCTGCTGCGTGTATCAGTTTCTCCTCCCCTGACATGAGGTGTTGAGTCAGAGTTCTTCTCCACCTCGAGCGGTAGCTGCAAGATCCGTCCATGACTCAGTTGATGTCAAGAGCCTTCATGTCTCTCTTTGTAACGCATCTTGGGGCAGCTAATGTTTCACTTCCCAGATCACAACTCTCCATAGAAAATGTCTTTGGAGATTCTTTAATACTCCATGTGGTGAACATGGCCCAACCAGTGAAGTCTGCATTGTTTAAACAGGATGTACAAATTGGGGAGGCCAGTGCGAAACAGGACCACAGGATAACTGCCTCCAGGTGGTTGAGAGATGTAACGGAACAAAGTCAGGACCTCTGCATTGATAACTTTAACCTGGCGTGCTATGACCAGGATGTGATGGAGACATCTGAGATAGATGGAGAAATGAAAAATGAAAGTTATTACACCCAGCCACTGAAAGCCAACTTACTCCTCGTTACAACAAAGAGGCATATGATATTTTATTATGATTTAACATTTCCCTTGTGTTTGGACTGTTTTTGAGCTTATTGTCTGTAAACATGTGGAAGAGTTTTGAGGGTTAAGACTGATTCTGTTATTTTACTGAGAAATTCTGGGATATTGAAAAATTCGTAAGTCGATATGTATTTGCATTCAGCTCTTCCAACAAATTTAGAAACTGTATGTGCAGATCATGTGGCAAGAAAATGTCAAAGGAAAAAAAGGACTGTGACAAAATTAGAGAACTGATATTAAATAACTTAGTGACTTTGAACAAAGATACCAAATCAGTTGCATTTTTTAAAACTATTCTTCTCAAGCTTTTCTTCAGTTAAATGGTTTTAGATCTTGTGTTGCAAATAATTATCATATCGCTGTTGGGCCCTTGTGTAGCCGGGGTAACTTTATAGAAGAGTTTTGTTTTTGTTGTCCAGGAGCCCATTATTTTATAGTAAGGTCATTAAATAGGCATATCTGATAGACTGTGGTAATGACATTTGATCGAGGTATATCCATGACTTTGAATTGCAGTTACACGGTTTGTCCCCACCTGAGCCATGTACACAGTTTATCATACAGACAATGCAGACACACAGTGGGATGATCATTGCACAATAAAGTATTAACCTTGTGATGGTAACCAATAGTTACACAATTTGTGATGTCAGCATAGTCTAAATCAGGGCCATGTCCTCATGTTTCAGAGAAGTGGCCAAACAGCATCTTTAATTTTAATATTGTTGATTGTTTGATTTGGGTTTTGTTTCTAAATAAGATCATGTCAATGCAGTCTAATACATTAAATAAGCTTTAAACAATGTTTCTATGAATGGTTGGCATTCTCATAGGAGCCCTTTTTTTTTTTAGAAACTTGTCTTCTTATATATTTGTTAGGTTTTAACATTGAAATGATCTAAAACCTTACATAATGCATGAGTTGTAATTAGCATGTTTCCATGGTAGCTAGTCCTGGGTGAGAGATCTTTGTTTCTTTTTATTCTGTTCATTGGGTTGTTATTGTAACATAAAGACTCTTTAATCTGTGTCTCATCAAAGTCCCTGATATGTAATTAATAAAATTTTATTGAAAGAGTTTTCAGTTGCATGTAGAGTGCTCTTTAGGTCTGAGCCCAACCTGTGAGATCAGTAGGGATATTTATAATCAGTATGAACATTTTACATAGCATGTGAAATGTAAAGTGACCTTTGTCAGTACATTTGTGAGCCTTATAAATACGCTACTAGTTTTAATTTGCCTTTGCAAAATGTTTCATAAGGATTCACAATGATCAGTTTTGAAGAGGTAAAACAGAGAACAAACTGCTCAGTAGGTGTAACTATTTTCTGAAAAGTAGTGATGTTAACCAAATGTTTAAATTTACCTGATGGTTTTGGTTAATATAAAAAGGGTAAGAAAGATTGTAAATAAAATAACATACCAGATTAACATTGTACAACTAATTGCACGCAGCAGCAGTATGAAATCTGTTGTCAAAAGTTCAGGTTATCTTCTCTCTAAGACTTTGTTACATTTGTAACAATTGATAAATTGATAAATTGGACCAAAGGCTTGATGGAACGTTATAAACAGTGTTCATATCACACTCTTCAGAAAGTTTGATACTGAAATCTACTGCCGGTGGTGACTGATACATCCAGCACCAGCGATAATGGAGTAGCGGCCAAATGTGATAAGTTCACAGGGCAAATATCATGTGTCTATTCATTAGTATTTTCATGAGATATTAACACACAAAATGTAACAACAGATCCACTACAATTTGAACAAATATCTGACTTCCATTTGCAGTAACACACGCATGGTTTGTGCCTGACAGTGATATTATGTCATAATCATACTTTTTTTCTGTTTATTTTGCTTATGTTTTGGCATTCTAAATAAAAATTGCATGTAATTAAACGATATATTTTTTTTTCACAAAACATTGGGAGAAAAGAAATGTCTATACCAGTAGTAGTAGATAACTTATAACAAGCAGAGCTGGAGAAAAAAAATTGAGAAAAATTGTCAAAATGAAGAATTCATTGATACCAATTTAAATTTTATAAGCTCAGATTATTCTTGATATATCTTAACTTAACGACTATTTATGGGTATTTTAGATGTTTCTGTCGGTTAGTCAAATTATTTAAATTCAGATTTCTGCTCAGTAATTTTTGTTTGATTTATTTTATAACTTTAAATTTGATCTTATATATTTTAACTTAATGATAATTTTTTATACTTCAGGTGCATCTGCCAGTGGAGACATTGATATCTTGTTACTTCATCCACGTTTCACCTCCACTACTAAGCAAATGGTATTGGAAAACATTATGCTCTCTCAAGAATGGAATACAACAAAGTGGAAATGCAGTTTAATATTTCATTAACCTTAGGACCAAAACAGAACATGCAGCTGTCATAGTCAATTTAAAGTAGTTAAAATGATAATAAGCAGCAACATGTGAGCTCTGTTCTGCGTTGCTCTATCTCTATTTTTCGCATTTTGAGAAAATTGATGTTTTATGTTTAGCAACTGCTTTTGCACATAGGAGATAGGACAATATGATTTTCAAAATCTACCTTTTGGGCAGGGGATCAGTGAAATAGTTATAATATATGGTAGATTTACTATCCTTCTTTCTTATGACATATTGACATATGTATCTCCAGATTGCTCAAAAGTGGAGATAGAGCAACAAAGACCTGAGCTCACGAACTGGCTGTGGTTATGTTTTTGGAAGGAAAACAAAAATAACAAGTAATAGGGCCAGTCATTCACATCAAAGGTTGTTTTGCACACTGAAGTGCCAGAAGCTGATCATTTACAATAAGATCAGTAAACAGTTGGCAGAAGAAAGCCTTTACTTTTATTTTCCTTTAATCTTTTCACTACCACAGCCATTGCCCACCAAATCTGTTATTTCTACCCATGATGCAAATCATCAGTCTCTGGTTTCTGCAGAGAAAGACAAATAAATGTGTATTTTGCCATTGAAATCTTGGGATTTTGTTACAAAAATGACTCAGTTACCTGCTCTAAGAGTCTGAAATGATTTCTCAAACCACCGATAGTTTTAGGTTCCAGGGTTGAAAATAGTATTACTTAATCTGTCTTATTTTTTTTTTTTTTTTTTTTCTTCTTCTTAGCTCTTAACTTTGTTTGAAATCATAAGAAGTCCTGATAAGTACTGCACTAGTTGTCTTCATGTGTCGTGACTGTGTGCTAGAGCCTGGATCTTCTGCAAAATGTTCGTCCATGTCTGGATGTTGTCCTTCCATCTTTTCTTGTGCCTGCCTTTCTTTTTGTTTGCTTCCTGTCTGCTGTTCCTTGTAGCACAATTTTAGCAAGATCACAGGATGTTATTTGATCTTGCCATATGGCTTGTCTCTATAGCCTAAATTGTTTTGGCTCATCTTTGACCTTTTTATATAACAGCCTGAACTCCTACAGAATGTGGTCAAACGAATGAAAGATGCTGGATTTGTGACAGATGAACTCGCTTATGGTTCCAATAAGTTGGAGGTAATCGATATTATATGGTAATTTAAATTTTCAGTGTGGAAAGACACCTAATGGGGTGTACATGTACATGTCTGTTTCATACTGCTGTTTAGCTATAAAAGTGTCAGACAAAATCACTGCTGGTGTGCAAGGTTTCTGTTATAAATTTTGTTCACCTCCAGAAATATCAGTCTATTTCTAGAGGCAACGAAAACTCACTAAATGTACTTTCTTATGATAATTTATATTTTCTAAAGATTTCTTATTGCAAAAAAAAATGATGATGAGCAAATCTATAGTCAGATCAGAACCTTGATACTATTTCGTGAATTAATTATCATTTTTTTTTCATAATATAGTAGACAGTATACATCAAGTTGCTCTATAAATTTTGAGGAGCATTTCTTTTAGACTGAATTCATTTTTTTTTTTTTTAGTGGCAGGGTGTCTGTCGGCTGCCTACAGGACGGGCTGGAACAGAGAATCACTTCAGGAGGATTGACATTAAGTGAGAGAATCTGTAATAGCTATGTTTGATATTGATTTGTACAAATATTGAAAATATATGTTCATATGTATGATTGTCCATCGTATTCAGCAATGACCAAGGAGCATCATATTACATATGTCTGGCTTGTGCATGGAAAGCTCAGCCACAGATGAGACATACGTGTTCTGCTGTTTTCTGAACTTGGGAGTAAGTTCAGGAATTATGCAGTTCTGGTTTCCTCTATACATCAGTAGCCCTACTTTGATCATAGGAAGTGGCAGCCTTGCCAACATGATTTCTCCATGACAAGCGGTCTTGTGTAAGGACTTCCTGTGTCCTAGTGTCTATGCCAAAGTTGTTCAGAGATGCTTTAAGCATGGCCTTGATGTGCAGCTTTGGCTTGAGTGATTGTCATTTGCTAGCTTACCATAGAGTAGCCTCTTCAAGAGGGCATGTCTTGCAAATGCACAATATGTCTGGCCTGTCTGAGTTGGGCTCTTCTGAGCAGGGTGTGAATGTTAGTCATTCTGGCCTGATCAAGGACAGCTGTATGAGGTACTGTGTCCTCCCGTGAGATCTTCAGGAGCTGCTGAAGCAGTTGATGTGGAATGGTTGATCTTTTTGATGTGGCATTTGTATATGGTCCAGGTCTCACAAACATACAGAACTGTTGTCTTGTATATCTTCAGCTTGGTGGACAGTTTGATACCTGTCGTGTCCCACACCGATACTCTGAGGTGTCTAAAAGTTAAACTTGCTTGTTTCAATACATGTGTCTCCCTCATTGCCTATGTTCACTGATCTTATTTCTGAGATATGTAAAGTTGTCCACAGCTTTCAGGGTTTCTTTCCTGACAGTGATTCTTGGTTCCAAGCACTGCTCTTGTGCCTTTGTGATGCAGGCTGGAACATGACCTTGGTTTTCTTGGTACTGATGGTGAGTCTGAAGTTTCTGCAGGATGATGTGAATGAATCCATCCTCTGCTGCATTTTTGCTTGGTGGCGACATTTGGAATGCAGTCATTGGTGAACAGGAGATTGTGGACTCAGTCTTATTCAACCTTCATCTTCTCATGAAGCCTGAGGGCATTGAAGAGCTTTCCGTCCGTCTTGTATGTGAAGCCAATGCATGATTTATGTTCATCCTGCAATGCCTCTGAGAGCATGGCTGTAAACATCATACTGAACAGTGTTGGTGCCAGTACACAGCCCTGCTTTACACCATTTGTGACAGACAAAGCCTTGGACCAGTTTCCATTGTCTAACATGTGTTTTATAACACACATTTGATTTGTGTTATCTAAAAATATACAGTATAATTATCTCTATGGATTAATGAGTAAAAATGTGGTGAAAGAAGAATTTTGACAACCACAACATGGAAAAGCTATAGGCTGTTAGAATGGAAAGTACTGTGTCTATAATGTCCCCCCCCCCCCCCCAAATAAAGAACATGTATGTGATAAATGTCCAATTAAAAATGACAGCTTGCTTCTTGTGTCATAAAATGTGGATATTTTTTTTGCTCAGTTTGCATGAAAACTTGTGGCTATACTCAAACAAGATCTTTGTCCCAGGCAGGGATAGATAAAGCAAGTACAGTAGTAATCAGACATGGTCAAAGCTAGCAAAAATAGCAAAGAATCTGTATAAGCTCTGGCATTATCCTTTGGGGAATTGTTATAGTCTGTCAAGTGGCTGTGAGAAGTCAAGTATTAATAGAAAAACAAAGATGAGAAGTGTTGCATTTTGTAGTGTCTTATAGAGAGTAAATGATGAAGGAAGCAGTAGGATTTTGGATAGAGAGTTATGGAACCATCTGCATTCTAAGCCATTCCTGCACTCATAAATATTGTATCTTAGCCCATATCAAGATAGAAAATACTTTTTGACTAAAATGCTGTCATCATTTGGTCTATGTAATCTGTAACACACATAGTTTCACACAAACACTTAACTTTGGACATTTTTCTTGTTGTTTTTGTTCTGTTTTGTTTCAGTATTTTACCAAAAAATGACATGTATAACAAACACATAATTTTTATCTCCATATATTTTAAATCTTAAATGCACAAGGAATGAAAAAACAGAGTAAATTTACATTGATACTTCACCGCAGTATTTAGATCTATGTAGTTTGCTCCATATTCACTTAGTAAGATATTATTCTTTAGTTATATCATTCACACAGGTTAAGGCATTATGACCAACGTCATGCAGCCATGCTGACCTTCACTGGCACAGATGTTTTCGTTCGAAACATGAAAGCTCTGGCAAAGAAGAAACGTTTCATAATCAGTGACTGGGGCATCATGCGCAAAGGTGGGGAAAAATAATTAACTTGTCTTTGTTCTAGTGTAGGATTACAACATAATTAGCATACTAGTTAGTTTATTACTCAGATCTTACATTAATTTCCATGCATAATTCAGGGTTAATTTCAGTCTTTGGTAACCTTAAGACACAGGCTGTGTTTAACGTTTGTAATCTTAAGCAGGAATATA
>JBCEWB010281105.1:0-22701 GCA_039654565.1 Peronia peronii
CCCCCGCCCTCCTCCCGCTGACGGCGAGTCGTGTTGTGAAGTCATTTCCTGGCACGGTGCTAATAACGAAATAGAACTTCTACCACGGGATCATTAAGGAGGAGCGGGGCGTCCTGGAGGCAATTTTTTTTTATTATTAAAGATTAAGACTATTTTAAGTCTTTCCATTAAATTCGGCATGTTCAACGCTGAGAAAGACAATGAAAAAAATTTAGACTTTTTGTAACAGTTGCCATGGCAACACCGTCATCTTGGATTTTGGCATCTCTAAAATGGCTATCTCTAAAATCTATCTCCTCCCTCAAATATTAATGGAATTCAAGGAAACTTGGTCAAAATGTTGTCTGACATCTTATCTAAAAGCTACGTATTTCCAGCTCGTCGTGTGCAAAAGAAAATTTCTAACAAATTTTTAAACTGCATAAAGTGCAATTTTCAAATTTCGCCGTTTTTTTTTCATAACAAAAACTCCCTTTTCTCTAAAACTTACACACAGAATTGGCCCTGCATAATTATGTTTTCTGGTTTCGTTGTGAAAATGATGCATACCAAATTTATCACAATCCGTCTGGAAATGACACAGCACCCAAAAAAAGTGAGAAAATGTTGTTTTGAGAAAAAACGCGTTTCAAGTTTTTCTTTTCTAAGGGAAAAATTGACAGGAGAGTTTGTTTTTTTTTTCAATCAGTTTTTAGCCTGAAAACAGCCTTTGTCCACATACTAGACCTCTCTCCATGGTTTTTATGCCTTTTAGTGCTTCCCTGGCTTTCAGTTCACATCTTTCTCGAATTGTGCTGTCTACCCCCTATCATTATAAAGGCTCCCACAGAGTCACTTCCCGGTTTTTTTTTGAGGACATATATGTGGCCCCCATATGTGTCTGTTAAAACCAAGAGTATCTTGACGTTTACTATAGCAAACTGTCCACATGTGTGCTCTGAAGCAGCAAAAATAAAAGAGAATTTCACTCTTTTAGGAGGTGAAAGTTCATTTCAGAGCACCTAATGAAAGCTTACACTGATGTTCTGCGTGGTCGTGGATTTATTTCACCTGAGAGTGGTCACCCAACCTCGTTCCCTGGCAATGATACTAAAGATATTGCTAGAAGGGATCATAATCAACTGTTTTATGCACCCTTTGGTTGTATCTGGCGAATAGTGAAGAGCTACCATTGCATGTAGCAACCAGAAAGAGCCAAATCCTGGCTGACAGCAGGTTGGACCAACCGTTGAATGACCATGGGTCAATCACTTTAGAGTGGATATATCCACTTTTTAATACTATTTTGGTATTCACAAATGCGGGACTTTTAAGAGAAAACAAAAGCCCCAAATTGCAAATTTTTTAAAAGTAAAAACTAAGGACTTCACAATTTTTTTTTTTAAAAATTATTTTTTTTTTTTGCAGCAGCTGCATAGCAAAATATGCTGACAGGGAAAAAAAGAGTTGGGGAGAAAGAAAAAAGGATGATGTGTGAGAGAAGGAGGAAAAAATGACAGAAACAGGAGTGAGAAAGCAGATTACTTCTACTAGTCACAAAACATTTTCCTGCTTCACAGACACAGGTAAGACTGCTCAAGTTCAGAAATATGAAAAAAATTGTGGAATGTAAAACAGAAGAAAAAAAACAATGAAAGAAAAAAAAAAAACAAAGACCATGAAATAGCATACTTCTAACAGAGAGATGGTCAAAGCACTACTAGTCTCCAGCTTGTAAATACAAACAAGACTGTACTAACAAACAAAATGTTAAAAAAATCTTTCATGCGAAAGATGACATAATAAAAGAAGGCTATACAAAGACCATAGGAAAGAGCATATCCATAACTAGTTTAGACATAGAATGGTCTTTCTTTGTACCATATCTACAGATACATTTGTAGCAGTTAACCATAATAAGACAAGCAGTATTAGACACAGTCATTGGAAACAGACCGACGTAATATCAGTGTCTACAATGCACGTCTTGGCTCATTTGAGTCGCACGAAATCTGAATGGGCACTGTCATGCATACATAGTCATGGTTGGGCATGGATCAAACTATAAGGTCCATCATTTGTTGGGCGATAGCTGGGAATGAATGTGTGCGTGCCTGAGACCATGAAGGACGCGGCGGCAGGGAGGAAAGCCATTCTCCTCCTGCCGCTCCACATGGACAAGTGCTATTAAAAATATAATTATTCCTATTTGTAATTTCAATCAAGTTTTTTTTTTCCCCCATCTTCTCATCTAGGGGAAGGTGGACGGAAATTTTAATAGTAAAACAATAAGCCCATTTTTTTTTATCTTTTAGCACTCCTTTTAAGTTGTTCCTCAGAACATCTTTGTGATGTTGACATGGAGATGATGACAACCTCTGCCGTGGCCCGACTTGCTTCCATGAAAATGGCCGAGATAGTCTAATTTAGAAAGACTGAAAGGCCTACAAAAACTTAACCTTATGGGCACAGTGAGAAGGCGTGATAATTACTGCCAGGATCTTAAGCAACTGGTATGAGAAATCATCATTGCTGATATAATTTTCTCAAGTATCTGAAGTGATGCAATTGGAGACAATCATTTTCTTATATTGGTCTCATGAAATCGGGAGTAATTTACAAGGACAGAGCATCACATATATTGTCAGGATCACAATTTCTAAAGTGGCATGGTGACAAGTCATTGCTAATGTGAGTTTCACAAGTACCTAAAGCAGCGCAATGGGAGCTAGTGATTGTCAATCTCTGTCTCTTGATACAGTTACTGTCAGGATCAAAAGATCTAACATGATGTAATAAGAAATCATTCTCATTGTTAGTTTCACAAGTGTCTATAGTGATGTAATGAGAGACTATTATTGCTCATCTCAGTTTCATAAAATATCATTGCTTTTGTCAGTTTGGTGAAATATAAAGTGATAAATTGAAAGACCACCATCTCTTATGCTAGTACCATAAAATCAAAAGTTTTATAACAAAAAGTCATCAGCTCATCAGGGTATTTTTTGTGTCATCTTTGGTCAACAGATCTATCGTTAATGGTGCTCACAAGCTGAGACCTTATAAGAAGTAGGACAAATGTATGGCAGGACAAAAACTGAAGTGTACCATTCATTGTAGCCAATAACCCACAGGCATCTCATTCAAACATGCTAAACTTGTTATGAACCAAGCTCAAAACACTTTGTTCTGTTAAAAGAAAACTTTCTAAGTGTTATAAAAAATTTGGGCTGTTTGAATAAGTTTAGAATTCTTAGGTATATGTCATGGCTCCAGTTATATCATCATTAACAATTATGGGACAAGTAAAAGTAAAAACCAAAAAGATGCTTGCAAATAATCTTATCTTGTAGATATGTTGGACTTGACACAAATACGTGTCTGTCCCCTCTGTCCCAGTGAGACATATGACTAAATAATGAAAAGGTTCAATAAATAGCCAGCCATACAGGTATCAAATATCAAAAGAAAGTCTGAGATTCAGCTCTCCCCACAGCTATACTAATAGCTATCAAATATGGGCATTTTATATGTTTTTACTATACATCATCAGTACACAAGAAAAGATAAAATAGGGAATAGGAAAAAGATAGGATAAACTTTACTTGGCCTCAAAAGTTACTGGTAAGATGTTGATGATTGCACACAACAGGAAACTCTCATATATCAACCTGAACTTCAAAAAAACGTGACTTACCTTGCTGAGTTTAACTGTTTCTGTCAAATACATAGGAAAATAGACTTGGCTCACATTGATGTACAGTCGAGTAGACATATATAAAACAGCAATCTGAAAAATCAGAATAAATAAACTGCGTAAAAACAAATAAATAATATGACAGAAAATATGCAGATCTCTTATTATTTACGTTTTGGGGGCGGGGGGGGGGGGCAGATAAGGCAGTTAAGTTGCAAGAAACAAAAAGCTATGCTGATCATGAAAACATTCTATATAAAGCTTGATTCTGATGGGACATCCAATATAATTAGTTCATTAAAAACACAAGAATTGAGCCATAATTCATCAGGTTGTGCTACTGCTAGTAATGCACAAAATCAGCCAGGGAATGGCATTAAAAGAAAAAAAAAAAATAAGATCCCAGTGATTATGCTGGTAGAACAGCAATCTCATTATTTTGCTTCAAAAGCAAAAATCATACGCTCATTCAAATTTCAACGCCAACACATTCATAGTGTCAAGCGTTTTAATATACAAGCCAACTTAGGCTAAAGTTCAGTGATAGCTTTAGCTTTTTCATACGGTTTTCTGTTCAACATCATAATACTGACTGTGCATTTATGTAAAGGCTAAGGTCAACAACAGCCTAAACAAGGATTTGTATTCAATATGACACTGACTATCCAGACCTAAAAAAAAAGGATTACGGCTTATAATTGCCAAATAGCTGAACTTTCCATTTTCTGAGGGATATTATGTGAGCAATGTCTTGGGACGAAAATTCAATTTCCATCCAGCCTTAGGCAGATACAAAAGATGATATATATCACATACATAGCAGTGTTTCCTGAATGGTTTGGCACAATATTGTTTCCTCTTCATATACATGTATCTTTCTTACATTAAAAAAAAATGTGTACAGCCAGCAATCTCACCTGATAAAATTGATGTTCTTTAAGCCAGTCCCTCCAATTCATTTTTGAATGGTTAATAGTTGATTTTTCTATAGAATTATCCCCTTCATATGCTTTTTTGTCATTCTCTGACTGGGGAGACTGAAAGTCTTTATCGTCCTCATTTTGTTCCTTGGTCCCAAAATGAAACACCAAGTTGAAGAGCGTGCCAAGTCCTAGGCACACAAAGGCCAGGGTCTGCATGAAAACATCATAGAAATCATTACAACAGCAATGAACCATCAAACAACAATAACAACGCACACAAAAAAAAGAAACTTCATCAGCAAATATGAGACATGAATGTAGTAATGTAGCTTTAAAAAAAAAAAAAAGAAAACAAACAGAGAGAACATCTATACAGTGCTTATCCCACTACAGTACAGGCTCCAAGCACTTTACAATCTATTATTCCCCCCCACAGACCCAAATGGAGGCACTCACAAAAATCTTTAGCTTCCTGGGATGCATACAAGGCAGTGGCCTATTAGGTATTCAAATTCTCAAGAATCTAACAATAACATCCACTATCTATAGTTCCATATTTATTTAAACCTGGGTCAAGTCAGGAGATGTGCATAAATTATTTATCCCCAAGGGCAAAATGTCATGACCTGTCAGTGTCAGGGCTCAAACCTAGAACTTTGGATCTCGAGTTCACCATCCTACCAGTAGGCCTCCAACACAAAAAAACTGCCAAACAATACCATATTCACAAAACATTATTGAAATCTGAGTAAGTCTGCAGGCTCTCTAACCAATGCAGAAATGTAAACAGGACATCTTTGTTTTTTAGCCATTTAAAATAGTTATGGCAAAGATTCTACCCAGGCGTTATTGGTGATTAAATAGAGAACCATGACCATTAGTTATCACATATGGCAGGTGTCTCATTTTCACAAATCAACAACTCCCAAAATCAAAACTACTTTTCTTCCTGAATGTTTTGAGATAAATATGGATGTTGTATATGTTTCTGTGCTAAAGACAATGCATTTATGTTTCATGGAAAGTCTACATTTCATTTTCCATATTTTGTGTTGAGTATGTAGTCTAGTTGAATTGAGACTGAAGATTTGACCCAGTTCAGCTTCACTTCACTGCCCACTGTATGGATGGAATGAGATTATGTATGTGCCGTGTTGGTTGAGTAGACACATTTATCCAATGTAAAATCATATGTGCTGATATGATTAAGGGACAAATGCATGCACTGTGTTACCCAGGTTGTTCAATGGAGAAAACTCTTCTTCTATGTTAACAGCCATAGCTATTTTTACCTGAAAATAACCACTTACTCTAGTTCTATCAACTGTTTGATAGTTGGGTCAAAAGATTTTATGCACTGCTCGTTACATTTTGATAAATTTGATATCATTTTATCGGAAATTTGCTGGTTCATGTACAAATGAAGATGGTGGCCTGAAGACACTATGAAGATGAAAACAGAATAAATTATAAGATGTAGTCTTTAAAACAATGTCAGTGACAAGAGAAGATGACTCTTAACAACTAGGCAGAGTCTAGAAATTGCCAGCCTTCATATAATTATATGATCAGATTCTAAAAAGGAATATACACAATTAAATATATTTACTGATGCCGCTTTGTCTCTATGGTGTTAGCCAATGTGCAAATGTTGTTCTTTGGTTCACTGTTGTAGTACAACTGGACAAACTGCTGAACTGACAACTTTTAGAGAATATAGACACTTCCCAACACTTGGATGGACAGCTGCTATCAATGGAGCCTCAATGAGACTTGTTGTCTATTAAAATATGCAGATATATCATGTTAATCAGTTAAACTTTAATGTATAATTATTCCCCAGATAATACAATGGTAATGAGAAACATTCAAATATAATGAACATATGGCAGTGCACACTAAACCAGTTGAAAAGCCGTCAGTTTTAAGAAGAATTTATGACATTTTCAAATTCCATGTCAATTCGCCTGTTTCAGCAAAATCTTTATAACAATATTTTTACTGAGAAAAAGAACCCCACACCCACACACAATATTTCCTGAAAATGGGAAATCATTTTTGTTCTGTCTTTGTATACAACTCAGAGAAGCAGACTTCCATTACATAACTAAATTTCTTGTCTACTAGTTCAAAGGGTTTTCCCAATAATACAAAGTGCTAATAAAATATTAATTTCCAATGCAATTTCACCGGGGCACTTCAGAAAATGTTCTGTCTAGCATTTCTCAAACAAGGATCAAAATGAATACAATACCTGAAATTTTGGAGCATCAGAGGGGCTCAGGTCATCATTATCTGTTTCTCCCTCCAGGTAAAATAATACAAGGAAAATACCATAAACTGACAGATTTGAAAACACAGTGAAGGAGTTCCTGAAATTAGATGACAGTAAATCAAAATTTCACTGTCACATAGTGTATAAAATTTATAACGTATCTCTATGTTTGTAAATGGAGCTAGACTTAAAATAAAAAGATATTAATAACACTGATTAACTTGCTAGAAGGGCAGCCAGTGTCATTTTGCAAAATACTATTTCAAACAGGCAGACCACTTTCTGACTTGTGCATGATCAATCAAGCAAAATTACTGCGACAACTGTGAATGCAGATGGCCTGTACATGATTATGAGCGTACATGGGAATGAGTGAATATTTTAACTGCTAAATGTTGGAATATCAAATTACAATGGCAGGCTATGAAAGATAAAATGAACTACAGACAAACAAAGCAACACTTATCACTATTTGCTGTGGCTATTGAGGGGAATTAGTTTATGTTTAACTACTGGTGAATGTATAATTAAAAGTACAGACATGAATTTTGAAAGCACTGAATGCATTATTTCACCCTGTATTTCCCTCATGCATCACTACTGTATAACATATTTCATCTCCATTCTATTTTTTTTTTTTTAGTTATTGATTTTGGGGTGATTGATGTGAATTTCTTTCACACAGGCACTATTCCTAACTGAAATAAAAATCAGAAGTGAGTGCTCCCTATCAGAGATTATCAACTGATTTCCTCAAAGACTACATCATAATTTACCATATCAAAAATATCAGAATGATGCTCATACTGAGAGTGAGGCTTTTTTTTTTTCCTACGATTATTTACCTTTAAAGTCATAGCAATCATTAAAATGTGGAAATTCATAATGGCACTGTGACAAAAGGTCACGAGTTTTTGTCTCTTAATTACACATATTACAAACAACACTTTTTAAAATGATATATGTATTGTGTTTTTTCTTGCTCATGGCTGGTTCACATTTATTTCATTTGTATCTTGTGCCATATAAATTTAAAATGCATATACATATTCTCCTTCTTCAAATCAGAAAAGGAAAATATCATGATGTGTGTCATCAAAGAACAAAAACTCACAACTTTTTGTCACAGTCTCAAATATTGAATAATTTTCAAAGTAAATTCAAGCAAGTACAAGGGACACAGGTACTATATCAGAGCAATATATTTTCTCACCTTAATGACTGAAGTGTAACTCTTTCATGTTTATAAGGTGTGAAATCTGATGAAAATGACAAATGACTGATCTGCGTGGCTGCCCATCCAAACTGGAAGATGACCACAAATGGTGCATAATATACAAACTGAGCAATGTTGGGAGCATGAGAGCAGGTGATGCACTTGGTGAAGAGAAAGGCAAATGAGGCCATCACACATGCAGTTCCTTGGAGGGGAGAGGAGAACAACACACAAGAAAAATTATTTTACAAAAAATGTCTTAAAATTAAGACGACTGTCCATCAGCAACTAATCAAATACATCAAAGAAGTTGAAAAACAATATGAAGAACTAAAATAAACTGATCTCTTTGATTCTGCCTGCTCAAAGTCAGCATCAAATAAAATGCTCAGTGACAAAATGCAAGATCCTGTCATAGAGCAGTTATCTATTCTATTTTACTAGATTTGTGTATGGATCACCACCCAATTCTCAGTGAGAATCACAAGATAGAAGAATGAAATAGTAATTAAAGAGAACAAGAAAAGTAAGACATATGTGTATGATCAAACCTGACTATTCTGGAATTCTGAATCAACTGAATAAATCATACTGGTGAGCAGAGTGCAGTTCTTTAAAATAATGAAAGGTGAAGGTGTTGGCAAGATTATGGGGTGAAAAAAAAAGTTCATTTCATCACTGAGAAGTCTATAGATCTAGGCCATAATTCTACTGGACAAATATTTAGAACTGGAAATTATCTTCACCAAAGTTATATCAGTTATAAAATTTTCAAAAGCCATATCTGTATACCATCTTTGTCTTTTGACAATGCCTGTTAAAATGTTTGATGAAGAAAAGTAGGCAAATAATTTACAAGGGTTGGGGAAAAAAATTGATAATAGAACAAAAGCACATATTGGAAAAACAAAATAATGTTTTCAGCCCTAAATAGTTTAACAAATATCAAAAGGTATGCTTTTAAAATAATGAATAAAAAAGATATGCTCAGACAGAGTGACAGGTGAAAGATCTTACCAACTAAGTGCCAAGTTTTTCTTTTGCCTATTTTCCGAATCCCTTTGGTCCGATCTGACTCAAAACCAATGAATGGAGTACACAGGGCATCACTCACTTGACCAATAAGCATCAAGTTGCCAGCTAACAGATTATCAAAGTTGTTTACCTACAAGTTAAGAAAAACAAGATGTCTAAGAAGCATTGTATAAACAGTCATACATACGCTGACTATCCAACAGTCTATGAAAATATATATTTTTAAGGGTTTGGTCTTGTTACTTCAATTGAATTACTATTACTCGAAAAACTGTAAAACATTAAAACCACTGAAAAAAAAATTAAACAAACAAAAATTAACAGCTGGATGAAGCTGTCATTATTTTCAGAAAAACTGGTCTCAATAATACTATGTTTTATTTGAAAAACAAACTACCTTTTCACCCTGCATTACACTTTACTTTAGGGAAGAGCTTAGAAGAAACTATTCCAGTTTTTTTTTTCAGTTCAGTTAAAACATCCAACCAAATGTTTAAATGAACAGCTGTAGTTTTACTTGCTGTACAGAATGAGATTTCCTAATGATCAGTTTGTTTTTTGTTTTTTTTTAATATACTGATAAACACAACAAGTATTCAATGTAAATGTGATTATAATGTAGACTATATCATCTTACTCTGTAATATTTACAAAAAGACAGGTTCCAATAACCTTCCTGCTAATCTGTTCAACTTATGGACATAGTTTTAATGGCAGTCTGTGTTCTCACATCACAAACTTACCTGATGAAGAAAAACTAACAAATAGCTGAACCACATTGAAGCTGTGAGATCATTGAGAACATGGCCAACGCCATAGGAAAATCTTTGACAGTTGGTTAAAGCCCTTTTGAAGTGGTCATCCTCTGTAGTGGATCCATTCAGTAATGACTTCTTCTCACTGCCAGGCATATCTGACGTCCTAGTGAAATTTGCTTCCACATCTTTTCCATTCCCATATCTCTGGGTATGATTAGAGCTCACCCCATTGCCCTCAAGATGCCTATTTTCATCAGTTTCCATCACTGTGATCTTTGGGAGCTCTCACTTAGAAACCAATGAATATTGGTCATGACATATATATATATATGAAAGAATACTACAAAAATGTATTTAATTTACAAGTCACCTAGATCTGGGTGCCTGTGAGTTTTCTTGCGTGTAAGTGCTAGTTTCTTAACTACTTACAAATTCTCAGTGACATATGTGTCCTTTATATTTTTTAATTGATGGGTTTACAGAAAAGAATATCAAGCTGTAATACTTATGAATCTAAATTAAAGTCTGTAAGTGTTAACTGTAACAGAGAGATAGTAAATAAAATGCACGAAATTAATTCTGAGTGATGATTATTCCAGAATTAACTGTATCTAGATGAGAATCACTAACAAACTTTTTTTTTCTTCAAGGCTGGAAATATGTTGCTGGTTCACCATTAACTCACCACTGTAGCATATCTGGATAACATGTCATATGAAATTAGTTTAGAAGCGATATTTATACTCTTACGGACAAAACAGCATTTTTTTACAAACACAAATGAGAAACAGCAGGTGCGTAGAGAAAATGTATATTTATATTATTATGTCCCTGTGACGGCACTTGATAAAGGACTGCTGGAAGAATCAGTTAGGGCTGTAGGAAGAACCAGTAACTACATTTCAAGCAAAAATGCATCTTGCCTAGATCTAGATCTCTATGTTTGGAGTTCATCTGAATTTGAGAGGTTTTGTTTTGTTTTATTTTTTAGCCTTAAGGAGATGTGCTTTTTATTCACTCTCAGATAGAATCTGTACAACTCACGAAGTGACCACAGACATGCGCTTTCCTTTTTACACTGAAACGCTGATACATAATCTAAGTTAATTCGTTCCTGAACAGATCACCTGAGAGCATATCTTTCCTAAAACTAGCACTGTCCAACACAAGAAGTAGATCTACACCACTTACAAAATTTTGACACGGTGAGGGCAAAAATCACAACTCCGACAAGGGCCCACGTTAAAAGTATAATGAGTCCACTGTGTCATTGTTACATACTAAAACCTGATCTCGATGTAGCCCCGTTGCTAATAACGCCAGAAACAGGCACGTGCCTGTGTTATTTATGAGGCATCGTCACATCGTTTGTTCAAATCGGGCTCTCCCATGGTCTCTCCGATTCGTTAAAAGTGGGGGTTGTCTGATCTGTTTGTGTTGTCCCACCAGCTTGCATCGCGATCATATGGATGGTCATGTGACTCAGGGTCATATGACATTGTTTTTCTCGTCTTGCTTTTGCCAACACAGCGAGGACTCTTACTGAAATTTACCGAATTCACCTTACCGAAAGACCGGGGCACGGTGTCCAGCCTTGCCTGTTGGCCTTCTTGGCTTGATATTTTATTATCATTCAGTTATCTGCTAGTGTTATTCTTAGAACCAGGTCATCCTGGAGCAGGGTCACAGGCAAGGATAAATAAATTATGCAGGCAGCCAAAGGTAGATCTAGATGAGAGATCTGTTTATCATCATCCTGTCTCAGTATTGGGATGCCATGGATAAAAGAAAATAATGTAGAAAAGCCTCCATGAAACAATATTTTGAAGAAAATAACAGGCATTCATGTCTGTTCATCCGACACTGGCTTTCTTAAAATGAACTGTATAATCTTTTTCTTGTATAGCACTTTGAAATTCTTTAAAACGTCTCAGCATTCTATTCAAATAAACCACGGTGTCACAATTTCATATTAAGAGATTTAAGCAAAGAAATAAAGAAAGAGAGAATAGATGAGATAAAGAAAGAAAGAGAGCAAGAAAGAAAGGAAGGAAGGCAGGATGAAAGAAAGAACGAAAGAAAGAAACAAGAATGAAAGAGAAAGAAAGAAGGAAAAAACGGACACAATAGCTGTGCTTTTTACATTCACAAAACAAGACAGTTAAAATTGTAGAATACTCACAGAATGGCAAAATGGAATCAGATCGGAACGGATGCAAGAGGACTATACAGGTTGCAGATTGGTTCACTTTGTCTTTCAACCTCCTTCCTAGTGGTTATCTCGAACTATATAGGGACCTGGGCTAAATATCAAAACTATTCTGGGTTAGTTCTTGGGGCAATTAATCTTGCGAAGGTTCATTATGGCTTTGCTTACATCCTTTAAATCAAACTAAATAGGCCTATATATAATGGCAATACGTGAAATATTAATAATAATAATATACGAAACAGACATGTTCAACACATATATGCACGAAAGACTTTCCGTTGAATGTTTGTTCCTCGGCCACTATATTCTCTCTATCTAAGACATAACCCAAATAGTCTCTAAGTGACAAAAATAACTGGGATCACCTGACACGTTCTTTGATTGCATACTCTTATGGTGTTAACACCATATAGGCCTATCATAGGAATCCATCACATTAATGGTGTTTATCTTCTTTTACGAGAACGAAATCGATTTTCTAATTTTTATTTTATTTTTTTTCAAAACAATGTTCATCTGATTCCTGACAGCAGAATAAAATCATTTGTAGCTTACAATCATTATTTAAGGAACACACTGCTCTGTGATGTTTAGTTTTATCGATTACATGTGGTTTCGATACATTCCACAAAAGAAACAGCCAAGCAGTTTCTACCTGGTTCTGTCAAAAATGACAAATTATCTATTCTACTCTCACTGTCACCAGACTCTTTCTCAGGTAGAAGCTCTAATATACTCTCACAACTAGATGTTTCATCTAACGGTAAAGATGATGTAAAATGTCTGTAATTATTTATCATACTGCCCCTGAATAATATCTCCTTGTTTTTTATTTCATATTTTATTTTCATTTCATCCCTTTCTTCCGTTTTACAACACTTGAAGAGAACCCATATATTTTTAAAATATATTTAAAACATAGGTCAGAGTGAAACTGCCCTGCGACTCAAAGTGAATGCCAAGCATGCGCACCTCGATGTTGGTGTTTTGGATGATTACACTGAATGTTACACGTTTGTTGTTTTGAACGCGTCATTATATCGAACGTACAATTCGGATCAAACAGTCTCGCGAGTTTACTAGTCAATTATTATCGCCTTTTTAGAATAACGTCAAGCGTGATAAACTTTTTTCGGCTTTATGTAAGCAGAAACACTGATGTATATACAATAATGTTGTGTGCCAAATTTCAGATGGATACATTCAGTATTTTCGAGTCCATAAGCCTTTTGTGGGTTTTTATGCAGGTTTATAGTACAGTTAAACTTGCACAGTTTTGCTTTTTTTCCAAAGTCCATAATTTTATAACATTATCCTATATTACGGTGTCTTTTTTATTTTATCTTATCGTAGGTTATTTTATTTTATCTTATGAAAATAAAAAATCACAAAATACAATGTACGGCAAGCTCCGCAGCACATAGCATAGGATGATCATCGCTTTGGAATTAAAAGTAATAATAACAACAACGCGTACTACTCATTTTCCGTGACAACCGAGTGAAGCTCCGTTATCGCACAACCGAGTTATTGTGTCTATAAGGCTATGTTGTCGATTATTTTGTCAGTGACTGTTGATGTACCAGCAAAGGTTCAGGAAAGTGATCAAGTATTTACTTCAAATTGATGTACAGTATTGTGTCACATACTCATCTCCTCAAATTTGCTGATCACATCAATTTATTTTTGGAGTGTTCTACTGCAGGCAATCTCACCTTAGAGAATAAGTAAATCAATACATATGTAAATATTAAAATAAATAAATAAGCAACCTGGCCTATCAATGTATCAATCATTGGTTCAATTAATCAATCTGCCAATCAATCTGAGAGAAAAAAAAAAGAAGAGAAAGAAAGAAAGTTCCCCTTGCCAGATCTAATAGATGATTTCTTTCCCAGACTTGTTCTGAAGTTCTGAATTTCTACCTGGCCAGAGACTAGATCAAGTGGAGATCAGATCCGATTCTAAAGAAAGGTGCAAAATCTTTTCAATGAAAATGCATAAAAAATTGCGTCATCTTGTTCTTGTCATCTTTAATATTACTATTACAAATTGCCTCGACGATGAGCCAAATGGTCTCGAAAATTTGGCCTGTGACATCAGTTGGCTTAATTAATTTAATATCAAGTTCTGCACATTTTTCCCCCTATTTTGATGTATTTAATTAGATCTAGATCTAGATCTAGTTGCCAGTATACAGTCGTCTTAATTTTTAGACATTCTTATAACATAAATAAGTATATAGTGATGACCTTTAATTTATAATGTACTAATTGTTCACAAGGTAGTGTGTTCCACATTGTAAACACAAAAGCCAGCTGGTATCTCCAACAGGTGATAACTCACAATGTTAAATAAAAGAACAAATGTTTATCATCATGTGATCGCTGCAAGTTTCAGAACGAGTCCCATTTAAGTTATTTCTTGCCTTTGAGACCAAAGCACTCAGTCAGCCACTCCTGAAAGTTTATGTAGATAGTACAGATGGAATATGTATTCCTGTTAGCAGTAACAGGATGATGGCTTTCTTCGGTTACAAATGACCATGTATAACGTAAACCTACTATCCTTGAGACCCGAGGAGCACTAATTTTCCTTTCGTAGCTATTGAGGCCAATGCGAGAGGCTTATGTCATATCAAAGAAATTGCCGGTGAACGAAGTGTGAGAGATGCAGCTTTGGTTTTTCTTTCTGTCTTTTTTGTCTTCCTACAATGTCTCACACTTCCAAATAAAATCATTCGTGATGCTGTTGAATCCATTAGTCCGCGTTATCAGCTATTTGGAACGTGGCGATCGTCAGTTTGAACATTAGTAAACATGTAATTCATTTCTGTATTTAACCATTACCATCTATTTGTTTCTAAATGAGTAAACAATGCATTCATTGTAGCTTAAAAAGTGAGTAGATTAGCCATTCAAGTATTTAACCATTAATCTTGTTTGAATTGTGAATTCTTGTTTCTAAGCCAATAACAGCAAACGTATTGTCATGAAAAGAGTGCGTACATTGTTTTTTAAATTCTGCATTGTTATCACCAATATGTATCCTTTGATTTTTAGCTGTCACGGCTTCAAAAATAAATTGTTGTATTACAAAATGAGCAACTGAAAAATTAATAATAATTCCAAGACTAAAAGTAATTAATTAGATTTTCCAAAGGTAGATCTAGACACCTTAGATTCAAGCACTGCATGAAGATTCTTTTCGGTGAAAGCAGAGACACTGGGTTAATGTGCGGAGAAAGTCGGATACTTATATTAGTCCTACAGAAATTGATTTAAATGCGGTAATTAAGTTCGAGAGTAGCCTGTGGGAGATTTTCTTTTTTTTTTTTTTTTACTTTTGATGTAATGATAAATGAGATCATTATCACCAGTTATCAAACTGAACTTTGGATTATATACAATCAACTTGACATGAGTTTCTAAGGTTGAAGTCATGATCATAATGAAGGCCGCTGTGCTATATGCCTGCATCATGTCGGGAAATGTAGCCTATCCGACCGACAATAATAGGTCTAAAAATAATCCACGCTTGAAGGGAGAGTTTAGTACCGATAGTCCCACACACCATAACTTTCTATCCATAAATTTTAATGCTCTTTAGCTGGAAACTACATCCTAAACGGCGAATAGTAAATGTAAAGACATACAATACCGGCACACTGATTTAAAGCAAACTTTACTTCAATGACATCGGGATCCATTTTTAGATATTGCTTTCAACTCTTATTGTTGCTTATCGTTTGATTGTTAGCTATAAGTAATTTAGGCGTTGTGTTCATGAATCCGTTAACGCTGGCAATGATGTGTCAATGACTGGGCTTCAGCATAATAAATGATCACAGCTTTTTCTTCGGATCTGTTCAATGATGAAACGGTCGGTTGCCATATCAGTTGTCTCTTGTTGACTATCAAGCTTATTATGGAGAACCCTGCTATTCTTGTGATTTGGTTAAAGGTAATCTACTCTCATCGTCATTTGGGTTGTGGTGGCCCAACGACGGAATGGCGAGAACTCTAGTCTGAAGCACTACTACACCCCTCTTCAACTGCTTGTATCAGTATCTTTGTTGATCTGTTGTTGAAATTAAAGATTCACTAATCTAGTTTTACTTGAGTTTTTTTTTTTTTTTTTTTTTTCAGTATAGCATTATCGTACACTCTTTTGGGCCTTTTCAATTGTTAGAAAGCCTCTCAGATCAATAACATTCTAACTCGTATTATGCTTATTAAACCTATATGATGTCAAAGACGATTTCATTTTTCTCTCACCAGATCTTTCTTGTTACTACGGAAACATGCAAGTGAAGATTAAGAGCAAAAAGAGGAGCAAATAGTAAAAAAAAATATAAAAGAACAAATGCACAAAAAATAAATCCAAATAAAATCAAGAAATGAAAAAGGTACAAATATAAATTGAAAAATACAAAGCTCATCTCAGCAGTAACTGCTCTAATGAAATAATATAAAAGTTTTGAAAAGTGCATGAATAATAAAATCCTTTCACAGCCACCTGTTTGTAGCAATTATTCCGAGACGCCTGAATACATATTCACAGTTTTAAAAAAAACAACAGACACACACAAGAAAACGTCTTCACTGGATCGATAGCCTATGTAATAGACCACTTCTTGTTGCATTATTTATTTATTTATTTATTTATTTATTTATTTATTTATCTATTTATTAATCATGTATTTATTCATTTGTGTGTGTGTGTGGGGGGGGGGTGTACTTTGAAAAAAAATTGAGATGGAAGACACCATTACCCGTGGGTTTCTTAGACATTATAGATGTGTGCGTATGTGTGTTTGGGACTTCAGATTTTTTTTTTCTTGATGATATAACGGCACATTAAAATTTAAGTGGAATATTTGAAAGACGACAGTGGCATGTTTCATGTTGTTAAAATAATATTCAACACTTTTTTTTTTTCACGAAATCAGATAAAAATAATGTATGATTTTTCATCCCCAGATTTAGATTAATTTTAGAACAAGACTCAAATATGCCCTGTGGATAGTCATCTGATATCCATTATTCACTAATGGTAATTTTTGAACGTACAAAACATTTAAATATTTGATGCCCTTAACAGTTAACCGACCATGAGCTACACCGGGTGAAAATACCCTTGTTTCAAGACTTCTCTCTCCTATATAGCAACATACCGGCCAAACAGCTGTGTCCTATTGCGCAATAAAAAAAAATTGGAAAAAAAAATCTCGCGAAGTGCAGCTTGTGAAGAAGCCATGTTTCAAAATCTTTATCCGTTTGCAGATAATTAAATAAGTAGTTTCAAAAAAATTGTTCACTCGGTATACCATGTTGTAAACAACTAGGAAAGAAAATAATTATACAAAGAAGGAGCATGACTGGTGTATGAAAGGGGAAACATATAACATGTGGAAAAGAGAGAACAAGGAAGGAGAAAGAGGAGCGGAGGGGAATGGAGGGGAAGGAGGACAGGAGGGGGAGAAGTGGTGGGGGTGAAGATGGAGGTCTTAGATGATAACTGAAAAGAACTAGCGTGGGTCGATATGAATAAACTGTAGATTTCAATTTCAAGTGATTACTTGGACTTTTCGTCATGAGCTGTGAAAAGTGCTTCAATAGAGTACGTTACTATTGCATAGTTTTTACGCCATTCGTAATATTTATATGCTATGACCAAAAGCAAAAACAAAAAACAAAAACACAAACAAGCAAATAAAACAAAACAATAAAGCAAAACAGTACAAATAAAAGCAGATCTCAATAAATTATTAAGTGCTATATAATAATGTTCCTCGATGTCGAAGAATACCTTGTAACTATTCGAATGCTTTGATGCAGCTGTATTCTTAGAACGTCAATCACAAACATGTCTCTGAAACACGGAACAGGTCTCGGGATAATGGGACACCACCAGGTTTCAATGGTCAAGGAGATTTGCTCCAAGAATGGTATAAGGTGATGGTCTCTGATCTCTATTGCACAATGCGACTTATGCAAAGCCAATCTTTAAGTGTTTGGTCAGCAATAGTTAAGAAGAGCTGGCTGACGTCCCAAAACCTGTCATTGTTCTATCATAGGAGGCACGATTAGTCATTGACTGTAATCTTAGGCTCACTATATCACAGGGGATCTTTAAGAATGTTGATAACTAATACTATATGGTTGTTGTTGTTGCTATTGTTGTTGTTGCAGTTGTTGTTGTTATTGTGGCTGTTGTTGCTGTCGTCGTCGTCGTTGTTGTTGTTGAGGCAGTCTGGAAATGTCTATGAAATGAAAGATTCCAAATATATGTAGTCGTTTTCACATTTTATGCTTACATCAAAATCATCTGGCATGAATAAGCGTTACGAAACGGGTGTGATTGTATGAATGTTAACTATTTCTTTTTCGTCTGCATCATAAATACGCTCTATTTTGAAAAATATAGTCACATTTTTGTGTGATATGCGTATTTTGGAGAAGAAATGGTGCCCTTCTCCACATCAATTTTTGTCCAAATGAACAGAAATTGTATAACTCTAAGCAGGTGACGATCTTAAGAATTTATTTGGCCATAAAAGCACGGTTCCCGCTAAAAAGTTAGCCACCAGAAAAGCAAGAAAGGCAATCGTAATTAAACACAATTTTGTGTGGTTCAACGCACTTAGTGCCCATGGCCTGCTCTCTGTAAGTCCCTCTAATTTTCTTTGAAAAATCTTTTGCTCGCTAAAGCGAGCATTAGCAAAGACTTTGCCAAAAGGGTGAAGCAGAGCATCAAGAAAGAATTTAATAAAGAATTAATTTAAGACCGAAATAATGAAAGAGTGAGAGAGAGAACGAGAGGGAGAGAGAGAGAGAAGTCGATAGGAGGTAATGATACTCTAGATGAAAGAGTTAAAAGGATTGCGGGAAGAAAGAGTAAAGAGAGGGAAAGAAAAAAGATAAAACTTATAAGGGATGAATTTGTGCGTGAGAGAGGGGCAGTTCCAACAATCCTCCTTTAAGAGTCCTGAAACGTCTACAGTCCGAACTGAAACAGTAAAACGCTGTGCAGAACCGCAATGTGGATGACAATAAAAACAGGTGAAATTCATTCCAAAAAATATTTGGCCCGCTTGCTTTTTGGCAAAGGTTTTGCTCATCTCTCGCAGCGCCAGTAAAGTGTCACCCTTCTTTCTTTGAACTGTGTCGAGCAGGTGTTTAAACAAATTAAAAAATTGATTAGATCGAAAATGCAACTACATTTTTTTTAATTCAGCGAACCAAAATTAGCAAAGCCTGCGCGTAATGTCCCTTTTTAGTGCCTCTGTTATAAAGTATCAATTATCATTGAGCATAAAAGCCGTCGCCCCCTTTATTCGTCTAATACTCAGCAGATAGAAGTGTATGGTGTGGATGAGCAGCAATGGCTGGCGCAACATGCGGTTTTACTGGGTGATAATTTGAATCTGAGTCGGAACCGATGAGTTTTGACTGAAGGTGTGTAGGGTCCTTTATAAATTTTCTCCCCCCACCCCCACCCCCACCCCCCACCCCCCCCCCCGACCCACTCCACCCACCTCCCACACCTCTTGGCCCACAATCCTTCTCTGACGCTCATTTTCCTGATTCTCTCTCCCCTACACTCCATAATCCGCACAGCACACCTTCTCCAACACTTTCTTTTCCACACTCCTCCTCTAATGCTTTCTCTCTCTCTCTCTCCTACACTTCTTACTAACTCACAGCTCCTCCTCTACATTCCTTCTTTTATGTCGCTCTCCGAATGATTTCTCTCCTGATTCTCCTCTCCTTAACACCCTAATCCAGTCTTTGTCTATCACAGTCTCTCTTCTACACATTGCACGGTCTCTCACACGATTTTCTCTCTTTCTCTCCCACATTTCCTAACTAACATTCCGTCTCCTGATTCTTTCTCTCAGGCATCTTATCTCCCTCACGCCCTTATCCACAACTCCTTTCACTCACTCTATAATGCACATTTCCTCTTCCACAATTTCTGACACACAATCCTTTTTTTCTCTCCTCTCTTATCCAATCCTCTCTCTCTCTCTTTCTCCCGTACTTTCTAACCTACATTCTCTCTCCTACACCCTCGTAACCCACATTCCCTAAACCACACTCCCTAACCCACACTCCCTATCCACACTCCCTAACCCACACTCCCTACCCACACTCCCTAACCCATACTCTTTGTTCCATACTTCACTCTTCCACACTTCACTCTTCCACACTCCCATTCCAACACTCCTCTCTTTCACAAATCCTTCTCCCTAACTCCCATTCCAACACTCCTCTCTTTCACAAATCCCTCTCCCTAACTCCCATTCCAACATTCCTCTCCTTTCACAAATTCCTCTCCCTAATTTCCATTCCTACACCCCCTGTGACTCCTGCCCTCACGGACTCCCTCCTGATTCTGTCCGTTCCACATTTCACTCGTTGTCAAAGGATGAAGTTGTCAAATGCGTTATGCTCAAAGACAGATCTGGTTCAAATTTAACCGAACCGTCATGGCTGTTTCAGATCTACTTCAGATCAGTTTCATGGCTTTTGCATTTTAGGAGACAGGTTAATCTGGGAGACTTGGCATAACATGAACAAGAAGAAGTACGAAAGCGCTACCCGAACATTTCACAAGGCGAACAGGATGAGTCAATTTGCCATGGATATAAGAATAAAATATTAAAAATTTGGTAATCTTCGATTCACAGATTACGTGGACGACAAACCTATGGGAGTACTAAAAACAAAAACAAAACAAAACAAAACAAAACTAAAACACTGTAACAAAATCAGAAGTAGTAAGTTTAAGGAAGAAATAGATTTGATGAGATCTAACCACAGACTCATAATATTAATTTTGTATGGTACTGATTACAGAAATGCGCAAACGGCGTCTAATCGCAGTAATCGTGGATAATCCGTGACCGTGGATCCGAGAAGAATAGCCAGATAGGAAGGACAGATTAACAGTACGTCACCATATGTGTAAGTCGCATAAGTTGGCACTCGTTTGACTTGGTATTATGGCGACGTACACGGGAACCATCGCTCATTGAAGGTAAGGGCTACAAAATGAACTGTCCCCGACTCTCGATACATTGACGGGGAGTCTCATTAGGCTAATACTTTAACAAATACTAGGAATCGAATTTTGAGATATGAACAAGAATTTAAAGCCACGTTACTCAAATAATGATGCAGTCACGCATTGATATACTTACAGTAACAATTTTTTTTTGTAGAATAGGTTGTAGCAATAGAATAAATTGCGTATGATTGTCGGACAATTACTGAGGAATGTACGCTCATTGCTATCAACAATTGTCTTATTCCAGCACAGGGGCACCTTTTCTATTTTTTCTGTTTCTTTTTTACTTGAGGGCGGGAACTAGGTGTCACTTTATAACCAATGAAAATGTTCCGCTAACATTGAACAAAATTACAGATTAACATATCACATTTTTTTTTCCCATGAATTTAAGCAGCGTCCGAGATAGTAGTCTGAATCACAGATTTCTAGAACAAGTTCGGTATTTTCACATCAGTGCGAAATAGTTTAAAAAAAAAAAAAAGGGGGGGGGGGGGGAAAAAATGTAATTTAAGGCACCAAAAGCATGAGTTTTCAACAGTTCAACTATTAATTTTTTAAAAAATAATCTTTTGAAATTAAAGTTCATAGGAAGATATTCTGTGTTTAAGAATGACCGTGAGGTCAAAGTAATTTAAATAACTTACCGTTTTTTACATAAAACATGATATATATATACATATATATATATACATATATATATATATACATACATACATATATACATACATACATATATGTATATGAGAGAAAGAGAGAGAGAGAGAGAGAGATGATATATATAAATAGAGATAGAGATAGAGATATATTTTAATAGCACAGACTATTTTCTACTTAAGTCATTTTGATTGTTATTTTGATCATAAAATATCTCAAAATGGCTCAGGATCGATTTTCAAGATGAACTGATAGTTTGAAGCCACTAAGTAAATTTAATTAATCAAGTATGCTCATGAGTTAACGATGTGCGCCGATACAGAAAATGAATGACCTAACAGCGGGAACCGATCGATCAAATCTGATTGTCTATAGGTCTGTGGAACAAGAATAACTAAGCCACCTTTAATGGGCACAGAATGAACCTTTCTTTGATTGACGATAGGCCCAAATTCCACATGATATCGGGCCTAATCCGTTAATCTGTAGCCTACGGGAACAGATTGGAAATATATATATGTATACACAAGTACAGGACGGTTCCTCTAAGTTGTGTTCGATATTGACCGTAGTTCAGCTGGACCGTTTGACAGTTATAATTATAGATTCTAACTGTGTAATTGGTTGACTGAGCCCAGGCTGAGCGACAAAAAAAACAACATACAACAGGCCTCCGTAAAGTCATCATGCTGACAATGGCCTCACAGAGTCCTGCAAAGGGACGTAGATATTCAAGCACACCTACATGCAACAAACTCGGGGCGAATATTGTGCGTTGTTGTTGTTTGTTGTAGTGGTCCTGCACTCCTCTCCAACAACTGTTGCTTTTCGTCAAAAAGGGATGAAGGGGGAGGGGTAGAGGAAAAGGGGTGGG